>JAODAL010011598.1:80000-99211 GCA_025379985.1 Phyllomedusa bahiana
TTATGACTTAAAAGACAAAAAAACAGTATAAAATAGTTCCACTTATGAGAAGAATTTCATGGCAAAAGTTACAGATCCGAAAGGAAAATACTCCCAAGCTCTTGTACGTACGGCCGTGGGTTACAGTAAACAGACGAGAATATATGCTTGAGGGGAGACTTGGAAAAAAAAAAACACGCAAAAAAAAACTGCTTGCTGTAAAATTGGTTAAATTGTATCCACTTCTATGAAAGCAGGACTAGCTATGTACAATGTATCCGTGTAGTGTTCAGGCTGTTAAGCTCACAGAGTATTGTCTGCACTGGAAACAATTGTATCCAATTCACAGCTGTTAGCAGGACTTGCTATGTACAGTGTATCAGTGTAGAGTTCAGGCTGTTAGGCTCACAGAGCATTGTCTACACTGGAAACAATTGTATCCAATTCACAGCTGTTAGCAGGACTTGCTATGTACAATGTATCGACCCGAATGTACAGCACTCTGGAACCAAGGGCGCTCAAAAATAAATAATAATAATAATCGGTCTGGAGTTCGGGCTGTTCTGCTCACAGAGTATTATCCAGACTGTATCTACTTCTCAGTGGTCTCTCAATGTAAACGATATGCTCTCATTCATTGACAGAAAATATCTTAAAAATGAGAAATTGAAATATTTTTAGAAAGTTGTAGCTCTCTCCCCTTTAACCCCTTAAGCCCCAGGCCTGAAAAGTAGTTAATGACCAGAACATATTTTTAGTTTTTGCCTCCTTGCGTTTCAACAGTTGTAACTTTTTTATTTTTTCAATGACGCAGTTGTATGAGGCCTCGTTTTATTCAAAACGAGTTGCTCTTTATGGGGAAATAGTTTAAGTTGACTTATAAATAATTGCAGAATTTTTTAAACATTTTTTTCAATTTTATACACCATTCACATTTCACACTTAATAACTTGTTAGATTAATTCTAAATGTTATTACGGTCGTGAGAATACCAAATATGTGTAGCTTTTTTGTGCGTGTAATTTATGCACAATTATTTTTTATTAATTTAATTTATAATTTTTTTTATACTTAGTAATGTATTAGCATATTCATATATGCTAATACATTCTAATCTGTGTCAGTTTGACACAGGCAGTGATTAGGACAGCACCCAGTGCGTCCTGGTCACTGGCTTAGTACACAGACAGCTCTGGGGCTACTCTAGGTCCCCAGGGCTGACTGTGCAGCCGTTCCCCGGGCTCTGTCGGGTCACCGGGTGTTCCGATCAGCCGAAAGAGCAGGGGAAACCCTTTGATTGCGCTGCGGTAACGCACCACCACAATCAAAGGGTTACGGCACCAGGTTGCGGAAGTTTTCTCCGCTGCCCGGTGCTAGCAGGGGATGCTCTGGGATCGGGGCTGTGTAGTACAGTCTCGATCCCAGCGCAATTGTGCCGCAAACCCGATATCTGCAGCGACGTCTAAAGACGTCGCTGCAGACTAACGACCCGCACCAGCCGATGTCAAAAGTCGGCGGGCGGGCGTTAAGGGGTTAATAATTGTGGGCTATCTGCGGTCAGATCTTCAATGACCTAGCCTCACCGCCCTAGTGGACAGGTGGTAAAGGTTTGTTACCAGAATACATCTCGGAGGGTTTTTGTTGTATGGCACATTTTGATATGCTGCCTCTACTGACTTGATGGTGTGAGATTTACATGTGACACTAGTAATTTCATTCAGACCTGCCTGATAATCGGCTGATGGACGGGGCTTTGTTTCCCGGTCCCCTGTTGCATGTAGAGCAGTGGGGGGAGGTTCCTGCTGCAGCTATTCGCCTTACAAGACAGATTTGTAAGAAGAAAGGGAGGAAATGACTGGTCTACCCGGATACGTGGATGATTTGTTTTATATAGTTTTTGCATCTTTGATTGCAGTTTAGTTTAGCAGTCGTGTATTTACAATATGATTTACTTGTAATTTTTTTTTTTTTTTCCGTTCTTATAATTAAATGAACCCCCGCAGTCTCTTAAAGAAGATGTGCAGCGACAGGAGGAAAGAGAACGGGAGCTTCAGCAACGATTTGCAGAACTTCTTCTGGAGAAGGAAGGCTCGGTACCACCAAAATACTGACCATTGTGAATGTCTGGAGCCCGTCGCCGGCCACGTGTGCATGTGCTCGTCCTGCCGCCTGTCATCAGTACAGATCATCTGCTCTGTGAGTCTGCCGTGTCCGTCTCTTGTGAGCCGAGCTTTTTGCACCCGTGAAACCTAAAATCCTATCTACACATAAAACAAGACGTATGTGGTTCAAAGACTTTGACTCCATGATGAAGACCGTGATGGATGTTTTTATTTTGTGATACCGAGAGTCTCCTCATAAATCCACCCGACGGTGTAAGGTGCAGCCCCGACCGTGGGGAGGAGAGCCTACTTTTACTTGCTGTATATTTGTTGTTGTTTTTTTTATCAGTTTAGGCAAATCATTCATTCCACTCAATTTAGCAGCAGAGTTGCATCATTCTTTATCCGCGGAGGTTTTCATTGCCTGCGGATTATTGATGTGCAATAAATATTACCGTAAAATGAAGACTGGCGACTGTGTGCTTTACCATACATGGTGCGTGTCGCATGTAGAAAGGTTCTTTTAAAAGGGTTTTACTTAAATTAAACTGATTATTGTTGAATAAAAAGTCATGCTATTTCCTAATATATTTTTTCACGTTCCTGCTTGCGGTCAGTGAGTGGGAACATTTTGGTTTACATCTAGAGCAGTGTTCCCCCACTCCAGTTCTCAAGACCCACCAACATGTCATGATTTCTGGATATCCCACAGAATACACTGATAATTATATCACCTGTGCAGTGCTAAGGAAAGCCAGAAAACATGGCCTGGACTGGAGTTGGTGACCCCGATCTAGAGGCTGAAACCCTGTACAAGCCTAATACACATTTGAGTCATACTATGATGACCAGCAGCCTTCTGGAGTAACTACCGTGTTCAGCATGGACATCAGCAAGACAGGTCTTGGTAGGTTGTCCCAGGTATCTCGAGCTGACTGTATCCCACCGCTTTTGGAAGGTCCATAGAGCCAATACCACCACACATGCTCAAGTCTGGTGAATTAGGGATCAGGATAGTACTGAGAAGTCTTGGTCATGCTCATCCATCCAGTGTCGGGACATTTTTAAAAAGTCTTGCTGAAAGATCCCATCCGATCTCAGGGAACACAGCATGAATGAGTGTACATAACCTGCAAGGATGGGTTCATATCCAAATCAGTTGGTTGAGTGGCCGAGAGAATGTCACGAAAACATTTCCCTGATCATAACACTGACACCAGCAGCTTGTGTTCTACCAGCAATGATTTTAGGGTGTTTGTTTTCTGATGTTTCTCACCTGACTCGTTAATCTCCATCCATTTAATGAAGCAGAAAAAGTGACTCAGTGGCAAGGGTCGACTTCTCCAATCAGGTGAGGGCCAATTCTGATACTGTCGTGAAAATACAACTCTTCTGCCAATGGGTTTTTGATACGAGGTGCAGTGATCTCCGTCTGTTCCAGGGCCCCATACACACTGGAATTAGCAAAGGTGCAGTGACCTCCATCTGCTTCGGGGCCCCATACACAGTAGGGTTAGCAAAGGTGCAGTGACCTCCCTCTGCTACTGGGCCCCATACACAGTAGTTTTAGCAAAGGTGCAGTGACCTCCATCTGCTTCGGGGCCCCATACACACTAGAGTTAGCAAAGGTGCAGTGACCTCCATCTGCTTCGGGGCCCCATACACAGTAGGGTTAGCAAAGGTGCAGTGACCTCCATCTGCTTCGGGGCCCCATACACAGTAGGTTTAGCAAAGGTGCAGTGACCTCCATCTGCTTCGGGGCCCCATACACACTAGAGTTAGCAAAGGTGCAGTGACATCAGTCTGCTCCGGGGCCCCATACACACTAGAGTTAGCAAAGGTGCAGTGACCTCCATCTGCTTTGGGGCCCCATACACAGTAGGGTTAGCAAAGGTGCAGTGACCTCCATCTGCTTCGGGGCCCCATACACAGTAGGGTTAGCAAAGGTGCAGTGACCTCCATCTGCTTCGGGGCCCCATACACAGTAGGGTTAGCAGAGGTGCAGTGACATCAGTCTGCTCCGGGGCCCCATATACAGTAGGGTTAGCAGAGGTGTAGTGAGATCCGTCTGCTCCAGGGCCCCATACACAGTAGGGTTAGCAGAGGTGCAGTGCAGTGTCTGCTCCAGGGCCCCATACACAGTAGGGTTAGCAGAGGTGCAGTGCAGTGTCTGCTCCAGGGCCCCATACACAATAGGGTTAGCAGAGGGTCATTTTGGTGGTGAGCTGCTCGCCTGTAGCACATCTTCCGCCCTTACGCACCTTTGTAGCAGACATTTACCTCTTATATCAATGGCACGTGGTGTTCTGCAGTTTCCATATCACTTATTCACATTGATGCCACTTGTCCACTTCAGATACTTTTACCACAGCAGCACAGGAACAACTTACAAACTGCACAGTTTTAGAAATACTGCTACCCTTTGCCCGAAAGCCAATAATCGTTTATTTTACAGCTCTGATAAATGGCCAATTTTACCCATGACCATAACTAGGGATATGTGCGCCGACCACTAAGTCAGCAGCATAAATATCTTTTCTGCTCTGAATTTTGTTGCAATGTTTGTCTGGAGTGGGATTATGTAACTCACAGAGCATTGTCTTCGCTGAATACAGATATAACACCCTCAGCTGTAAGAAGGATTGGGTTTTAAACCTATGATTGTAAACTAGTATATTTCTGTTTCATTTACTCAAACTTCCCACAGTTTGGGCGAGCTGAATTTTGATCGCTATAGGCTTCCATGGTGCTCATTCAATATCTCTCTTGGGGAGAGGTATTTGGTTATTATGGCTGTGTGAAACTCGTAGGATCAGAGGAGGCTTTGATTTACACATCTCGATCATGCTGTGACTTCCTGCTGTGAGAAAGGCAAGCAGAGCTGCTTCATTCCGGATATGGATACAAATCTGTTCACGTGGTTGCTCCAGAAGCGGCATTTGAAGACTAATGATTTATATCTTACAATCTGATGATTTTCTATGGAATCGTGAATGGTTATTGAACAGGAATGCTTTTTGTATTTTGGGGTCCATATTTGCTACTACAGCATAAGTCCAGAATATTGGACCCCTATCTGCTCCACCACACAGAGCACAATTTACGGTTTTGTCTGCCAAGCCTCAGCTCTTTGCAGTCAAGTGCTTACATTTTACTCCTCTTTGTATAACTGTATATTATAAAGTATTAATGTAATAGTCCTCACACCCCGGCTGAGTGATAGGCTTCATGTTTGCATGGATGTGCCAAAGAAAACCCCCTCCATAATGAGCTGCATACCTTCTACGATGTGTGGCACCGATCACAACGATTTTTCTTGTCCTTTGTTCACGGCAGAAACTGCAAATAAATTTCATCTCCGCGGCTGAACATGGGGCGGCTGCAGCCTCCTCTCCGCTCTGTGTAATGGGAAACAAACGGGAGGACAGATTCTTCATACACTGAGCTCGCAGATACTTTACCATGTAAATCTGAAGTGGTGGCTAAAAGTGGTGAGGTATGGCTAACGCCTGTCTGCACGTCGCTGAATGGAGCATAGGCTGTGGCTACTGCTGCTGTGATTGCTTTCTATATGGTTTATTACTTTTCAGATCATGGCTATCTTTATACAGGCATGGACTCCTGTCATCAGGCACTTGTGGGACTTTACAGGTGCATGATTATCAAATATTCTGAGTTGGGCCTCGTTCACACGGCTTATTGCCAGCGTAATTGAGGGGACGGATTTCGCCCCGCAATTTACGCCGGCAGCCGTGCAGTGGGGGCAGCTTGCCGGCCCCATAGACAGTCATTATCTACGGTACGTACACGCCGTAAATAATGTGCATGTCACTTTCTCCCCCGCGGCGGATTCGCCAAGTGGGGAGAAGAGACGGAATCCATAGTTCTCTATGAGAACTGTGGATTACCGAAATGACTGGGACGGATTAAAGCCGTACTGCAGCGCAAATCTGGCGCGCAGTAAGGCTCCAATCAGTCCCAGAAAAAGCCGTGTGAACGAGGCCTTATACTAAATCCAAAGTTTATTTAGATGTGAACAGAAATTGATCGATCCTGACGTTAAAACCCAATATTGTCAATCGCACTCCTGTGCTGCCAAAACATCTGTAACCTCAAGCATGGCCTCTACAAGGTGTGGTATGTGGCACCAAGATGCAGCAGATCCTAGGTGCCCTGTAAATTGAGGTGCGTCCTCCATAGAGTGCACTTATTTGTCCACTTTGTCCCAAAAATGCTCATTTGGATTGAGATACGGTCCTCAAACCATTTTTGCTGTGTTGCCTGGGCATTACCTGCTGAAAGAAGCCATAAAGAAGTGGGATTGATCTAATCCAGGCATCCTTAAACTGCAGCCCTCCACCTGTTGGGAAACTACAACTCCCATCTTTCCCACTGTTCTAGATTATATAAATGCATGATGGGAGTTGTAGTTTCCCAACAGCTGGAGGGCCGCAATTTAAGGATGCCTGGATTAGATCAATCCCACTTCTTTATGGCTTCCTTTTTTTTTTTTTTTCTTGATCAGTACATATTTGAGTTTCTCTTATTTTTTCTATATGTGTATTATATATATTTTAATTAGAAATTAATTCATAACGGATTGTTTTTATCTCACAATTGGGTGTTTACACATTGTATTGGCCTGTGCTATGTGGCATCCCCTGTCTATGCTTGCGGTTGTCCTTTGGTTTTGGCTAACATTTTGTGTGCGGCTGCCAGTTGTCCCTACGGGCACTGTTTATTACGGCCGGCCTTAGCAATGTAGCCTCCGTAGTGTCTCACTTCCTTCAGACGCCGGACGCTACAAGCGGACGTTGCCAGGTCCCACTGCGCATGTGCGCCGTGGTTCCTTGGATAAGATCGGGGTTCTGGAAATTCGGGGGGCTGGGGACTGCGCAGTTGCGTTGCCTTCGGCGTCCCGGAAGTTCGACATGCCATGCACCTTTGGAGATGGCGGGCATAGCCAGGTGAGTTACCTTATTGACTCTGTACCATTAGTATATATATGTGCACTAGCCAGTTGTTGTTTTTATGCCATGACTAAGGGTGGAGTGTCACCCAAACGTGTCGGCGTTAACTGGGGTTATTTCACTGCAATGCTGTGGAGGTGCTTTTTCTCATTTTAATGAATTGGAAATAAACGCATTCATTTTATTGGATTCTTGATCGCTGTGCCATTTACTACTTTATTGGACTCTTTGGCGTTTTGCTCTGGACAAGGCCCGTGCGGATACCAACACAATAATAGGTGAGCTGACATTTTGCTTGTTCATTCTGCGCAGTTTGAGGATGCCTGATCTAATCGATGTTTAGTACGTGTCACGGTAATATCCATATGATGACAGGACCCAAGGTTTCCAGCAGAACATTGCCCATCACACTGACTCCGGCCCATAGTCCAGTTCTAAAGCTCATGGCTCAGGGATCAACATGGACACTCTGACAGGTCTGCAGCTACCAGCCCCATATACAGCAGCTGTGATGTCCTGATACCTTTCTATCGCAGCCGATAGGATCTTTTACAGCAATGTGTGCTATAGGAACTCTCCAGGCCAGCTAGCCTTCACTGCTCACACACATCAAGGACCAGTTGTCTAGAGATAACAATTTGTCTCTCGTCATAGTGGCTCAGATATGAAGATGTCATTAGTGGTGCTATTCACCTCACCGGGGTGGGGTGTGTTATCTATCTACAGTATCTCACAAAAGTACATTTTTGTACATATATTTTTCATTGGACAACACAGAACATAAAACACTTCTATACAATGGATAGTGGTGTGCAGTTTGTATAACAGAGGTGTGCCTTCAAAATAGCTCAACACAGCCATCATGTCTAAACTGCTGGTAATAAAAGTGAGTACACCCCTAAGTGACAATCAACAAATTGTACCCAAAGTGTCAATATTTCATGTGGCCACCATTATTTTCCAGCACTGCCTTAACTCTCTTGGGCATGGAGGTCACTAGAGCTTCACAGGCTGCAGCCATTGGATTGATCTTCCACTTCTCCATGACGACATCACGGAGCTGGTGGATGTTGGAGAACTTGTGCTCCTCCACCTTCTGTTTGAGGATGTCCCACAGATGCTCAATAGGGTTTAGGTCTGGAGAAATGCTTGGTCAGTCCAGCACCTTTACCCCCATTTTCTTTAGCAAGGCAGTGGTCATCTTGGAGGTGTGTTGGGGTCATCATCATGTTTGAATACTGCCCTGCAGCCCAGAAGAGAGGGAATCACGCTCTGCTTCCGGATGTCACAGTACATGTTGGCATTCATGGTTCCTCAATGAACTGTGGCTCCCCACAGCCAGCAGCACTAGTGCAGCCTCAAACTATGACACTCCCACCACCATGCTTGACTGTATGCAAGACACACTTGCCTTTGTACTTCTGACCTGGTTGCTGCCACACTCACTTGACGACATTAAAACCAAATAAGCTTATCTTGGACCATCAGACCACAGGATATGGTTCCAGTAATCCATGTCCTTAGTATGCTTGTGTTCAGCAAACTGTTTGGGGGTTTTCTTGTGCATAATCTTTAGAAGAGGCTTCCTTCTGGGACGACAGCCATGCAGACCAATTTGATGCAGTGTGCAGCATATGGTCTGAGCACTGACAGGCTAACCTCCACACACACACACACACACACACACACACACACACACACACACACACACACACACACACACCCTCTTTAACCTCTGTAGCAATGCTGGCAGCACTCATACGTCTATTTTGAGAAGACAACCTCTAGCTATGACACTGAGCATGTGCACTCACTTGGTCGACCGTGACGAGGCCTGTTCTGTGATCGAACCTGTCTTTTTAATCCGCTGTATGGTCTTGGCCGCCATGCTGCTACTCAGTTTCAGGATGTTGACAATCTTCTTATAGCCCAGACTATGTCTATGTAGAGCAACAATTCTTTTTTTTTTTCCAGCTCCTCAGACTCTTTGCCATGAGGTGCCATGTTGAACTTCCATTGACCAGTGTGAGAGCGATAACACCAGATTTAACACACCTGCTCCCAATTCACACCTGAGACCTTGTAAAACTAGTCACATGACACATTGGAGGAAAATGGCACATTGGGTGCAATTTTTCCTTTTTCACATAGGGTGTACTCACTTTTGAGGGCACACCAAATTTGCACTGTTATACAAGCTGTACACTGACTACTTTACATTGTATCAAAGTGTCACATCTTCAGTGTTGTCTCATGAAAAGATGGTGCATAGAGTGTAATGCATCAAACTTTGTATAGTTCATAGAGTGTAATGCATCACACTTGGTAGTGTGCATACAGTGTAATGTGGTAAACTTTGTATGGTGCATAGAGTGTACTTTTGTGAGATACTGTATCTCTTATCTATCATCTAACTATCTAATTTCTATCCATACTATCTATCCATACATATTCTATCTATCATCTCATATCTACTATCTATCCATACTATCTATCTCAATCTTCTTCCATATCATCTATCTACTATCCCATATCATCTATCATCCATATCTAACTATCCCATATCTTATTATCATATCTATCTTATCCTATCTATCTCATATCTATCATTCCATATCTATCTATCTCATACCCATCTCAATCTACCTATCTCATATCTATCTATCTCATCTACTACCCTATCTCATATCTATCTATCTCATATCTATCTATCTATCTCATATATCTATCTACTCATATCTACTACAAACTCATATCTATCTACTATCTCAATCTATCTATCTATCTCATATCTATCTATCTATCTCATATCTATCTATCTATCTCATATCTATCTATCTATCTATCTATCTATCGGATTAAGTGACAGCATTTATAAAGTGACTATATGAATTTTGACCGAAGTGATACTTAATATCTACTCCCACCTGATTGCTTTGTCCTTTCTTCACTATAACTGTGATTATATTGTATATTTGAATGGTACGTGTGAACTACATGCATCAGCAACCCCTCTGCAATATCTGTGTGATTATATTGTGTGTTCTGGCATTTTGCCTTGAAGTCCCAGCTCTGCTTCAAATATTTAGGATGTGTTTCTATGTTTAAGTATGCCTATACCCAATTAGCCTTTGAAGAACTTCCTTGCTGCTATCTCTTTATAACCCCACCCGTTTCTGTCACCTGAAAGTGGTGATCTAATCAATAGACACTATATATTGGTGCTCTGGGGGTCTGCAAGACCTTTTGGTCTGCCAGCATTTATAAAGTGACTATATGAATTTTGACCGAATTATGGCCGAAGTGGGCAGAAGGGGCAGAAACGTATCTTTGTAAGTAGCTAGTCTTTCTTTCCTACAGCTTTGAGACCATGCTTACGTTTGCAATCTATCTTGCTGCCCTCTTCCTCCTTTCCTACCGCCCAGTCATAACCTCCAAACAACTCCATCCACATTAGCTCCTCTCCCCTTCCCTCTACCATGCACGCATCCCATGCATTACTTATTTACTTTACCTACCCCAAACCATCCTCTTTCAGGGTGCTGCACAAACAACGCTCATATTCGTCAGTGAACCATCTGCAATAAACTTTTCTTTCTCCTGCTTCTTGCTGCAGGAGACATCCCTCCCCAACCCCGGTCCACCTTCCTTTACTGCCATCCCACCTCTTTCTCCCCACAGAAACCCTGCTAACCTGCGTAATATTCTTGTACGTCTTTTCCTCTCCCATTTAAATGTGCTTTGGAAACGCCCGATCCGTCTGTAATAAACTCACTGCTGTCCATGACCTGTTCCTTTCTAACTCTCTCAATCTCCTAGCTCTCACAGAAACTGGCTCCACCCAATCAGACACCGCATCCCTTGCTGCCCTCACCTACGGGGGGCCTACACTTCACCCACACCCCCCAGACCTGACAGGCCGGGTGGAGGAGTTGGCATACTTCTCGCTCCCACATTGCAACCTACCAGGTCATTCCCCCGTACCCTCACTCACTTTCCCCCCCCTTGGAGTTCCACACCCTCAGACTCTTTCGGCCATTTTTCCATCAGTGTCGCAGTTATCTACAGACCCCCCGGCTCATCCCGCCAGTTTCTGGATCATTTTGCTGCCTGGCTTCCTCATTTCCTCTCAACTGAAATACTCACACTCATCATGGGCGATTTCAACATCCCCATTGACTACCCTAGGTCTCCTTCCGCCTCTCAGTTTTCTTTCACTAACCTCTTCTCTTGGCCCCCTCGCAGTTTCCTGACTCTCCAACTCACAAGGATGGCAACTCTCTTGATCTGGTCTTCTGTCGCCTTTTGCTCAATTTCTAATCTTACCAACTCCCCTTATGAACTCTCGTATCATAACCTTATCTCTTTTACTATCAACGACTTTCAACCTTCTCTGGACACACCAACCCGTCGCCCATTCCGAAATCTCCGCTCTATCAACACTCAGGAGCTCTCAGACACCATACAGTCCTCACTGCCCCCAATCTCCTCTCTCTCCTGTCCTGACCGCTGTTAAACATTACAATGAAACTCTCACTACCACCCTGGACATATTGGCACCACTCACACACCGTTACCACCAGAGTCAGACGCCCGCAGCCTTGGCACATGCCTCAGACTCGCTATCTGCAGCGCTTTTCCCCGGGTTGTGCTGAGAGGCTGTGGAGAAAGTCAAAGCTACCTGCAGACTTTCTCCACTACAAAATTCATGCTCAGGACCTACCACACTGCCCTTCACTGCGCCAAACAAAAATTTTCACCTCCCTCATCTCAACACTACACAACAACCCAAACGTCTGTTTGATACCTTCCACTCCCTCCTCAGGCCCAAACTCAGGCCCCGTCACTGACCTCTGTGCTGAAGACCTGGCCACTCACTTCAAAGACAAAATTGACAGCATCCGGCAAAACATCACATCAAACCCCCAAATTTAAACCCAACCCATCCTGCCCCCCTCCCCGCACGTCCTCTAATCTGCTCTCGGCCCTTACCCGACATCAGAAGAAGTGCCCCAGGCTTCCCCGGGTCTGCTCACGCCCACCACTTGCTCTAGTGACCCCATTCCCTCCCACCTTGTCCAGTCCTTTTCTCCAGCGTCCTCTCTCACCTCACTACAATCTGTAACCTCTCTCTCCCCACGGGATCTTCCCATCCTCCTCTAAACACCTGTTATAAAATCCCTTACTTAAAAAGCCCTCTCTGGACCCCTCCTGCGCCGCCAACTACCGACCAGTCTCTAACCTGCCCCTTCATCTCCAAACTCATGGAACGCTTGGGCTACTCTCGCCTGATCCGCTATCTCCTGCTAACTCTCTTCCCAGACCCTCTTTCAATCCGTTTCCGCACCCTACACTCCACAGAAACTGCTCTTTCTAAGTTTCAAATGACCTCCTGACAGCAAAATCGCAGGGTAAAATACTCATTGCTGCTTCTTCTGGATCTCTCTGCAGCATTTGACACTGTTTGATCATCACCTCCTCCCAACAAGCTCCCACCATCGGTATCAAGGACACCCCCTCTCTCTTGGTTCCTTCCTACCTCTCTGACCGCTCCTTCAGTTTTCTCATTTTCCGGTTCTACCCCTCTCCTCTCCCCCTTGCTGTCGGGGTTTTCCCCAGGGATCCGTTCTTGGTCCTCTCCCCCTTTTCACTCTACACAGCCCCCATTGGACAAAAACCCTCAGTAATTTGGCTTCCAGTACCATCTCTACGCTGATGACATCAACTATACACTTCCTCCCGAGACATCACTCCTGCCCTGCTACAGAACACCAGTGACTGTCTTCCCCCTGTTTTCTGACATCATGTCCTCCCTCTATCTCCAACTAAACCTCACTAAAAACTGAACTTCTAGTCATCCCACCATCTACTAACCAACCCCACCCCTGCTATTTTCTCCCGTAGTGTGTTACCACCATAACTCCTAGGCAGCAGCCCGATGTCTGGGGTTATACTAGACTCTGATCTGACCTTTACCCCCTATATCAAATCCCTTGCCCCACTCCTGTTACCCTGCACCTCAAGAACAAACTCCAGAAACCGTCCATTTCTCACTGTGGAAACAACCCCATACCTCATTACGCTCTTTTTCATTTTCGTCTTTTACTACTGTAAACTCCCTACTTGTTGGTCCCTTTCCCCTCTGTAAAAATCTCCCCTCTGCAATCTGTCCTGAATGCAGCAACCCGGCTTGTCTTTCTTTCCAGCCGCTATACTGATGCCTCTACCCAGTTTCAGTCTCTGCACTGGCTGCCTATTCAGTACAGAATACAACATAAACTCATCACTTTCAACACACAAGGCTCTCCACAGTGCGCACCCCATACATCTCCTCCCTTATCTCTGTCTACCACCCTACCCGCCTCTCCCGCTCACTGCTACTGATCTAAGCACACACCCCTCACCTCATCCGAACCTCCCATGCCCGTCTCCAAGATTTTCCACGTATTGCACCAGTTTCTCTGGAACATGTTAACCCCATGTGATCAGGCACACTCGCAAACCCTCACAGTTTTAAGTGCGCTCGAAAAATCATCTTCTTAAGACAACCTATCAAGATCCCTAATTGGTCAAACCCCCCAAATTTTTGTCACAGATTCATCACTTCCTGCACTTAAAGGGACCCACAGGCACTTATCTGTATATAGATGTATGGTTGGGAAAGGCAGGTTCATCCACATTTTAATTATAAATACCCCATAATTTATGTAACAAAGGCTGGTCCATTGTAAAACCAAGCACTTGCACCTTTTGTTTCACCCATACACCATTAAAAAGATTGTAAGCTCTTGTGAGCAGGGCCCCTCACAACCGCGTGTCTTGATTTGTCAGTACTTTTTATTTATAATGTAATGTTCTGGTTTGTCTGTCTTATTCCCTCTATATTGTAAAGTGCTGCGGAATATGTTGGCGCTATATAAATAAATATTATTATTATCTCATATCTATCTATCTATCTATCAATCTCTCAGCTATCTATCTCTCAGCTATCTATCTCTCATAGCTATCTATCTCTCATAGCTATCTATCTCTCATAGCTATCTATCTCTCATAGCTATCTATCTCTCATAGCTAGCTATCTCTCTCACAAGCTACTCTCTCATAGCTAGCTACTATCTCATAAACTTCTTATCAACTCTACCCCATATCTCTCTATTTCATATCTATTCATCTATATATCTATCATATTTATCTCATATCTATTTCAGCTATCCATTCAAAATACGAAAAATCCACAACACTCCTTTTAAATAAAGAAAAAATTGTCTTTTATGCACTGATGTCCTTGCAACGTTTCAACCCTGCAATGGAGTCTTTCTCAAGTCTTGGTCAGGACTTACTCCGCTGGCACCCATTGTATGTGTTTTTCAATAAGAATGCTGCACATTTTTTCATTTTTTATATCCATCCATTCTGCAAATGGCACCAAAAATTAGGATTAGCAACAAAGTCAAGAGCCTTCTCTATATAATCACTATCTGCTCAGCTGAGTGTAAGATTTTCTGCGCACTGATTTTTGCTAGTGTAGATCATCTTTGGGGGAGAAGGTGACAAGTCACAGAAAATGCCACTAGATACATAATGGGCAGGACATAGAACAAGTTTGATTACACATAGGATAAGTTATAAGGGAACTGAGTCGGTGCAGTCTTCAAATTAACCTCTTTAACTTCAAGCAATTTACTTGTTTTTAGTCAGACATTCAGGATAGGAATATGCGCTCGGCGATAGTCCCATGAGATGTCGACAAACGGGTGCAGCCGTTGGCAGTTACATTGGCGGCGGGACTATCAGGTGCTCCTACCTTTATACTGGATTCTCATGTAGCTGGAGGTGAGGCCGCGATGTGACCAACTTCGCACTGGCCTGTAAATCAGTGCAGCCTTCAAAAAAATCCAAATAATATCCTGAGAATTGTTAGTTTTGCATTATTGGTGAAGAACGACGCCTCTTGTCTCTGGTCACTCGTCCTTTCAAACTGTTCTTGGCATAAAACAAGCTGCAGATGTAAACCCACGATAATAGGTCATTCTGGAGCTCGTTGTATGTTACTTATGAAAGATGAATTGTTGTCTACAATTGTCCTAACATACAGTTTACTGATAATGTACAGATGTAGCAGAGTTTTTACTGGTTTGCTTTTCCTCTAGGGCATTTTGCTAACTTGGTAATAAAAGATAATGCTGTAAATTTACTTCAAAAAATGGAATTGTGGTATCATGAGTCATAATGTGTTACTTGTTACCTGCATTGATACAATGTATCACGCTGGAGTTTGTAACAAACTTTAAACTGTAAATATATTAGTGTAGATTTTAAGCCTATAGCTAGGCTTATTGCCTAGTAGACGCCAGGAATAGGGTGTCCTAAATACTTACCTACCTACTGGGGGGGACCTATATACCTACTTACCTACTTGGGGTTCCTCTCCTCCTCCTCTTGCTGTTGGAGTTCCTCAGGGATCAGTTCTAGGTCCTCTCCTCTTTTCATTGTACACAGCCCCCATCGGACAAACCATCAGCAGATTTGGCTTCCAGTACCATCTCTATGCGGATGACACCCAATTATACACCTCCTCCCGTGACATCACTCCTGCCCTGCTACAAAACACCAGTGACTGTCTGTCCGCTGTCTCTGACATCATGTCCTCTCTCCATCTGAAACAAAACCTCACTAAGATAAACTTCTTGTCTTTCCCCCCCATCACTAACCAACCCCCCCCCCCCCCTATTTTGTTCGTATGGGTACTTACCTTTCCCCGGGCAGCGGGCCCGCTTTTTTGGGGGTTTAAATTAGTTTTCGATTGACCTTCACCCCATATATCCAATCCCTTCCCCCTCCTGTCACCGCACCCCCCCAAAAATTCCCAAAATCCGTCCGTTTCCCCTGTGGAAACAACTCAAACTCTCATTATGCTCTTATTCTTTCTCGTTTGACTACTGCATCCCTTGCTTATCGGTCCCCCCTCTCTGCAAACTCCCCCCTCCAATCGTCCAAATCAGCAGCCGGGCCATCTTTCTCTCCAGCCGCTAATGAGCCCTCCCCGTGTCATCACTGACGGTTGCCCATCCAGTACGATACAGATAAACCAGCACTCTCAACCCAAAAAAGCTCTCCACAACGCGGGCACCTCCCTACATACCTCCCTCGTCTCTGTCTCCCCACCGAACTCGCTCCCTCCCTCCCTGAGTATCGGGAAAACATCTAAATCATCCAACCCTCCCAGCCGCCAAAAGATTTCACCGGCGGAAACCAAATTCTCGGGAATATGCTACGGGGGCATCGGGGCACATTCACAACCCCACATTAAAAAGGGGGCCCCTGAAAATACATCTTCTCGGTCTGGCCCACCAAAAACCCTAATGCTACACACACACCCGTCACTCCCCCGCACTTGGGCACTCACAGGCATTTCTGTAAAGATGTACGCGGGTGGCAGGTTCATCCATTTTTTCTTAAAACCCCCCCCCTATTTATAAAAGGCCCGGACCTTTGTAAATTTTGGCACTTCTTACCGTATGTTTCACCCAACACCCTAATAATTGTAAGCTCTCACGACAGGGCCCTCACACCTTGTGTCTCATTTGAAGTATTTTAATGTGTAATGTCTGACGTTTTACCCTTAAAATTTGTAAAGGCTGGGGAAATATGGGGCGCTTATAAAAAAGATTATTATTAACCCAAACCTTTGTACGGGGGGCCCTATATCCAACCCTTTACCATAAGGGTCCCTTATAGACCTACCTCTGTATTGCGGAGCCCTATATACCTACTTACCTACTAGGGGGTCCTATATAGACCTACCTATGTACTGGGGGCCCTATATACCTACTTACCTACTAGGGGGTCCTAAAAACCCTCCCTATGTACTGTAGGGCCTACAACCTCCCGGGGGTCCTTATAAACCTCCTAGTACTGGAGGGCTTAATACCACTTACTACTGGGGGATATTATAAGATTTACCTAGTACGGGGCCCTATATCCCCTTTACCTACTAGGGGTCCTTAAAAAACCCTACCTATTTACTGGGGGGCCCAAAACCTACTTACCTACTAGGGGGCCTATATTGACCCTTTTATTACGGGGGGCCCCTATTACCCTTTTGAAATTGGGGACCTTATATAC
Organism: Phyllomedusa bahiana; assembly: GCA_025379985.1. Lineage (NCBI taxonomy): Eukaryota > Metazoa > Chordata > Amphibia > Anura > Hylidae > Phyllomedusa > Phyllomedusa bahiana. The sequence goes on from JAODAL010011598.1 coordinate 97,177, forward strand.
TACCTACTGGGGGCCCCTATATAGACTTACCTAGTACGGGGGGGCCAAAAAACCATTTCCCCTACTAGGGGGTCCTATATTGACCTACCTATGTACTGGGGGACCCTTTGTACCTACTTATTGGGGGACCTTATATACCTACCTACTAAGAGGGTTTATATAGCTTCCTAATGGTCTACATGTTTACCTCCTGACTTCTATACTCATCTATCTACAAAAGGGTTTTAAAATTTCAGAGGGGCACCTAATGGGGGAAAAATATCTTTTCACCCAAACAAAGGTAAATAGCTGGCTCACCTCCGCAATATACTTTGCCTCCCCTCGAAACAGTAATTGCTAAGTTGTGCCTTTCCGATATGCCCAAGTACCCCCGCTGGGTTTTGGAATCAGCATGTTGTGTGGTAAATTTTGCAGAGATATTGTGGCCGGAGAAGCATAAGGTGGTCTGGTGCTAGGAAAATATACAGTTGCAGAGCCTGTGTATCTGGTACCTCCATATAGGGGCCCACTGAAGGGACTAAAATATGTCTGCAAAGCCGTTACACTGCTATTTACCACTATATGTTCACTGTATGATGATAATATTGGTCATATTTAGTAACAGTACAATGGTTTTACTCAATCTCTTTAGGGTGGTGATATTTGGTCATGATGTGGTGATCTTATACCGTCTGTGTACAGTTTCTCTCAAAAGTGAGTACACCTCTCACATTATTGTAAGTTTTGTATTATATCTTTTCATGGGTCAAAACACTGAAGACACAACATTTTGATAAATGAACTGAAAAACATGAAAATTTGATATGCCCTCAAAATAAGCTCAACAAAACCCACAATGCTAAACCTTGGCAACACAAGTGGTACCCCGTGTGTTGAGTTATTTGGGCCACCCCAAAATTAACACTGTTCACAAGCTGTCACTGAAAAATATAATATTTAAAACCAAGGAGGGTAACTCCTTTTGTGAAAACTGTATTTTTTTGTTATTGTACATCTTGTTTAAATAATGATTTGGTCTAACAGTTAGGGTTTTTAGCCCATTATGGTAGGGAAGTGGGATTTTATTACTCTTTGTAACTTGTTATAGGTAATATTGACCTTGGTATGCTGGTTTGGACAGTAACATTATGGTGGTATTGGTCACTATATAGTGGTGACATGCGGTGATAATGCACTATTATTTGGTCCTTGAATACATACTGGTCAACAAATAAGATTTAACGTCAATTAAAAAGTTCAGCATAAACAATTACATTTTTTTCTACTGTTCACCCCACAAAGATATATTTTTTCTGAAGGAGGGGGAGGAGATTTGCAAGTGGGTGTGGCAGACTTTGGCTGTATAACTTGATTTTCTTTTTTTCTGCTGACTGACCCCATTTTAAATGAATTTTTATTTGGGACAATTTTTTAGAGAAATAAATTTTTTGTACCTCTACCCACAAAATCCATCCGCAAATAGGGGAAACCTGTTGTTAAAAAGTAATGGTCCACAACCGTTGTCTGGGGGTAGGAGGGACCAAGCTGAAGTTTTGCACAAGGGCCCGCAAGTCTTTAGCTGCGCCCCTGGCCAGATGATTTTTGGAGACCACCAGTGGAGTTGGTTCTTGGAGCACAGCAGCGGGGGGTTTTTTGGGCCCCCGCAATTGATTTTAGGGGGCCCACCACAGAGTTGTTTTTAGAGCCCCCCCAAAAAAGTTATTCTTGGAGCACACCAGTGGAGTTGATTCTAGGGACCCACCAGTGAATTGATCTTAGGGGGCCCCCAGTGGGTTGATCTCGGGGCCCCCTGGAGTGGATTCTTGGGGCCTAGAGTTGACAGGGACCTTTCCGTGGGGTGATTTTTTGGGGGCCCACCCTGGAGGTGATTTTTTGGGGCCCACCGTGGAGGATTCTTGGGGCCCACCAGGGGGGATTCTTTGGGGGCCCCCAGTGGAGCCGATTCCCTTGGGGGCCCCCCAGTGGAGCCGATTTTTTGGGGCCCACCCTGGAGCCGATTCTTGGGGCCCACCCGTGGAGCCTTTTTTGGGGCCCA
>JAODAL010011599.1:0-99210 GCA_025379985.1 Phyllomedusa bahiana
AGGGGGGGATTTGGGACGGGAAGATGTGAGTTCGGTTTTATCTACATTTAGTTTTAAGAGACGGGAGTGAAAAAGGAGGTAGGAGGATGGCAGGGGGGATCGGGGAGAAGAGAAATTAATTCAGGCCCGGAGATATAAAGCTGGGTGTGTGATACGACCCAAGTAACCCCAAAAATCATTAAAAGGAAACCTTGAGAATCTATTCAGGGTTTCCCTTCTCCTCTGGGGAATTCTTTAACTGGTTTTTGGACCCTTATACGGGGAAACATAAGAAAAAGTGTGCGCGAGGTCATTTATGTTCCTGACCCTGGAAACTAAGAAATATAAATCCCCTGACAAAGGAAAAGCTTCCACTTCTTTGTCAACAAACTTTACATAGTCTTATGCTAAATGGGTGTACCCTTTTGTAGCTGCGGTTTTCAGATCATGGTTGTTTCTTTGCATTTAAAGATTAGGCACTTTGGTTCTCGTGTGTAGCTGCAGGCAGGGCCGCCGTACAGGGGGACAGCCGGTACTCCTGTACGGGGGGCCCGGGGAAAATAAAGGGGGCCCCCTGCAAGGGGCCCCCTTATTTTCCCCCTTCAGTGGCGCCCCCGGGGCCAGCCCCTGAAGTTCATTTTTGGTCAGGGGGCCCCCCCCGCAATGCTCTCGCACGATGAAGGGAGCCCGCCGGGGCCCCGGGACGTACAAGGGGGGGGCCCCCCCATATAGGGACAGAGAGGGGCCCGCCAATGCCTACAGAGAGAGGGGGCCCCCCCTTCCTGGTCACAGCCACTGCGTAGATTTCCCCTCACATCCCCTGCGCTGGCTTGATGGGAAACCCCCCCTTTGCTCCTGCGGCCAGGACGAGTGATTTTCATCATGAGGCCCCCCCCCTGGGGGCGGACCCCATGGGGTTCAATTGTCCCGGTTCCCTCCCTTTGGGTATGTGCGGCGCGGGGGAGAGGTCCCCGGCTTGGTTACAGTGCGCCAGGAGATGTAAGTGAAAACGTTAAAGGGGGCGGGCCTCCTTTCTCTCTCCAGCTTGTCGGGCGTGTGGCCCCCCCTGCCTCCCCAGGCCCGCCCCATCGTTTGGGGGGCCCCCACCTGCTTCCCCAGGCCAGCCTATGTTTTGGGGCCCCCACCTGCTCTCCCCCGGGGCCCCCCACGTTTGTGGGGCCCCCCCTGCCTCCCCCGGGGAGCCCTACGTTTTTGGGGCCCCACCTGCTCTCCCCCGGCCAGCCCTATCGTTTGTGGGCCCCCACCTGCTCTCCCCCCGCCAGCCCTATCGTCTGTGGGGCCCCCCCCCGCTCTCCCCACGCCAGGCCTATCGTTTGTGGGGCCCCCACCTGCTCTCCCCAGGCCAGGCCTATCGTTTGTGGGGCCCCCACCTGCTCTCCCCCAGCCCCTATCGTTGTGGGGCCCGCCCCTTGCTCTCCCCGGGCCCAGCTTGTGTGTGCGGGTCCCCATTTTCCCCCCAGCTATGTGTGTGTGGGGCTCCCACCAGTCACACCAGTGAGTGGAGGGGGGGCCCCCTCACAGGCTTTTGATCGCCTACCAAACCCCCTGGCTACCCAGTGTTACCCTAGCTCCCTACTCCATTACTTCTGGCTACCCACCTACCTCTCTGGCAACCCCGTCTAATTACGCACTCTATGGAGGTAACCTACCTGCCCACTACCCGGCTACCTACCAACAGGAAGCCCAACCCCTACTACCCTACCCACCTACGGTAGAAGGGGAATATATACCGAACTACCATTTGGCCAATATGGGAGGAAATTGTACATAGCAGGGCGGGCACAAGTAGGAAGGAGAACATCTCAGGTGTTAACGTTGTGAATTCTGTAGGGACAAGTGGTGGCCAGGAGAAGTCATGAAAGCAGTCTGGAGCGGACGGAGAAGAAAACGGAACATGAACGACTCAAACTGACAAGACGTCAACTGTGAGTCACTAAATGCAATGCCCTGTGTGCACTTGTTCCCCACATATGGTCATGTAGGGGTATTTTGGTCTTTTGAATAATTATTTCAGTGACAGTATGGTGCTATTCACTTGTTTGGTGGAGATTTTTGGGTGATGATGTAGGGTATTATTGGTCTTTGTATTTTTGCTGTTTGGAAATTTGGTTTTTGTATACTGGTTTGATCTAACATGATAGTGGTGATCATTGTGATGTTTACGGGCCCATTTTATTGTACCCTAACCCACAGAAACAGTTAAAACGAAATTTGTAAAATAAACAAAAAATTTTAAATCCAAAAACAATGGGCAATTGCTTTTTTTTCTGGCAGGGGGGTTGCTGGGGGCCGCGGCGATGGGGTTGCTGGGGGGCGCGGCGATGGGGTTGCTGGGGGCGCGGCGATGGGGTTGTGGGGGCGCGGCGATGGGGTTGCTGGGGGGCGCGGCGAGGGGGTTGCTGGGGGCGGCGATGGGGTTGCTGGGGGGGGGGCAGGGGGTTTGGGGGGGCGGGGCGGGGGTTTGTGGGGGCGGGGCAGGGGGTTTGCTGGGGGGGGGTTTCGGGGGGGCCCAGGCTTAAGCGTAGGGGCCCCCTAAAATTTCAATTGGGGGCCCTGGTTGCGGGTTCCCCAACTCAGTGGGTTACCTGTCGACGGCTCTCTCCCTTTTTTCCAAGTAAGGATAATTGAGTGTATTGTTTTTCTGAGATGCATTAGAATTTGTGTCTTGGAACCTATAGAAAAAAAACCAAAATTCCTCAATTGGAAAATGCAATATATGGGAATTGAGTGGAAAACAACCCCCCAGGACTAAAAGCTTAAAAGTCTTTAAAAAAAAATCATGCATGGACTTTCTCCCGTGGAAAGACCCAACAATCAACCCAAATTAAAAATTTCCAAAAAACCAAAAATTTGTTTAAAAAAAAAAGATGTAGGCGTCCCTTTAGCTACAGAATATGCCCAAAATTTTTTTTTCTCCCCAGAATTTTTACAACCATTAATAAAAATGTTGATCACCAAAACCTGTTTTTTTGGGGTTTCTTTTTTTCCCAAACATTTGGGGTTTTTGCATTTCCCAAAAAAAGGTTAAAAAAAACACTGAAAAGAGCTGAAACGTTCTTACAGACCCCCGGCATTTTCCGCTTCCAGGGATCAAATTTGACACAGTGAGCCCAAAAACCCAACACATTTAATTTTCTAAAAAAAAAATCATAAACAAACAAGACTTCTATTTAAAAATGGATCGGCCCTTTTAAAAACTATTAATGCAAATCTGCTTTCGTAATCATGACAGAAGTGGTTAAAAAGTGAAGGATGCGGGGATCTTTTAAATTTGAAAAGATGAAGGGGCGGGGTGGAGAACCTTCTCTCTTTGCAAGCGAAATGGGACCTCCCCTCTTGAAAAAGAGCGAAAGGGGTGGGCCCAAAACCACCATATTTGTAGAGATGGGATGCCGGGGAAAGACCAACCCTCTGCTCCCTTTAGTTTAGAAGGAAGAGCAGAAATAATCCCCCTGTTTTATGCATAAGGGGAGGGGGAAGGCTTAACACTTTTACTGGGGGTAGTTTAGCAAAAGGGGGTACGGGAAAACCTTTTACTTTTTATACATCAGAGTTGGGAAACATTAGTTTCCCTCTTTCCCTGTAGATGAAACAATGGGTAGAAACTAACCTTTGATCTCATTGGATCGCAGGAAAAGGGCAAGATTAGTCTTTCTTTTGAATTTTCCAATGATTTCATGTAAAAAAAGTTTCAAGACAGCTCATTTCCCCAGCCTCATTCCCCTTGTGTATCGGATTGTACTTTCCCCCAAATGCATGGGTGAAAATACGAAAATATATTCTCTGGCCTTTTTGTGTTTGCAGAGGTTTTTTTTAAAGCAATCCCCTCCTAAATATATCTGCGGTAAGTTTTAGCCTTTTTAACGCGTTTTGAAAATTATTTTTAATTTCCATTCCCTTAAAGAAAATATTGAAAAATTGCAGCGGGAAGGATGGGGATATTTGTTTTACAATTTATCACATACAAATCTACTGTTTTAAAATATAAAAATGGACAGTGACACATAGACACACTTCACCAGGGTCAGGGGGTTAGTTTTGATCTTATCAACAAACCCTAGCCCCACCCATATATCCTCCCCAGACCCTTTTCCCAGATAACCCAAAGCCATGGTGTATCACAGAAAGGAAAATTCACTTTTGATAATAGAACAGAATGCGAAATGCCACAAAGTTTGAAAAATAATCAATACTTTCAGGGAGTGCACTTTGCTTCCCTTGCTTTCCCCTATTTCCCCACAAAAATGATTTTTGGGGAATCTCATTAAAGGCTTTCCAGGATTTAACATTTTCTCTGTTTTATTTTTTAAAATCCAGGGGCGTTTCTCCTCCCAGTAAGGAGTGTCTTAATCTCACAAGTGGTGACATACCCCAACCCACTCCCTTTTTTTCCGTTCCTGCTCTCCCCCAGATCCTATTTTGTGGAGGCTCTGCAGCCTCCGGGAAGGTCAGTTATCCCTTCCTTTAGAGCTGTGATAATTACCTCTCCAAAATACACAGCAACCTTTAACCCGAAAACCCCCGAAATTGGTTTAAAACTTTTTAAAAAACAGCCTTAAATGATTAAACAAATGTGAGAAAAAACAAACTGCAACAGAGTGTATAAAAACTTTTTTTATGGGTGGAGGGGGGAACCGGCAGCTAAAGAGTAATTTGCTCAGATCCCCTTTACATAGAGCTTTCATGGGGGGGAAGCTCAGGCAGCCTCCACGTCAGGGGGGGTAAGAGAAAACAAAAAAAACAAAGACAGTATGGGCTGACCCTATACAGGGTTTTAGCAAGGAAGTTTTTACATAAGTGGAAATGAACAAGGCAGTAACCCCAGGAAGGGGGGTGCCCAAACCCCCAGCCGCGAAAAAATCTAGACCACACAATTAGCTAACAGTGCTAATAAATGAATTGCTAATACAAACCAATGGAAAAAAATTTATTTTTATTTCCGCTTCATTACGATTGGTTTGTAAGGAAGCAACTCCTTTAATTACAGTTTTTGAAGTTCTTAAAGGAAAGAATGTCTTCCATTGGACAGTGACACAAGCACCTTCCACCTGGTATTGTTTAGTTTTGCATCTTATCAACAAAAGCCAGACCCCCCATAAATCCCATCGACCCCCTTATCCAAATAACCCCAGTCCAAAGGGGGTTCACAGAAAAGGGAAAAATTTCTTTTATAATAGAAGAGAATGCTGAAATGGGGCCCCAAAAATTTGATAAATTTCAAACACTTTCAGGGGGTGCACTTTTCTCCCTTCTTTCTCCCCATTCCCAAAAAAAATGACTTTAAGGGGTAATCTCATTAAAGGCTTTGCAGGCATCTTTAAAATTTTCTTTTTTTTAATTTTTAAATCCAGGGGGGATTCTCCCCACAGTAAAAAAGGTTTCTTAACCACCACAAGTGGTGGGTCATACACCCCTCCCTATTCCCCCCTTCCCCCGAACCTATTTTTGTGGAGCAGCTTGCAGATTCCCGCAATGGCGTTTTTCCCTTCCTTTTGGCTGTCATAATCACCTTCCCCCAGACTACACAAGCAATATTGTAACCCGAAACCCCTGCATTGGTGTAAACAGTTTAAAAACAGCTGAAATGATAAACAAAATGTGAGAAATCAAACTGCAAACGAGTGTAAAAGGCTTGTTTATGGGGGGAGGGGGAACAGCAGCTAAAGGTAACTTCCCCAAACCTTCAATAGAGCTATCATGGGAGGGAAACTCAGGCAGCTCACAAAGCTCAGCGGGAGTAAGAGAAAGCAAAGGGGAAAAACAACCCAAAATGGGGTGCACCCAACCGGAGTTTTAGCCCGGCGTTTCAAACGTAAAGGGAAAAGATACAGGGCAGTCAAACCACAGCAAACGGGCGTGGGCCCACCCCCGCCCGGAAATAGCTCTAGACACACAGAATATAACAGTGCTATACTAAATGATTTAGTAATAAAACCAATGGGAAAAGTACTTATTTTTAAAAGTCCCCTTCATTTCAGATTGAGTTTGTAAAAAAACAACTCCTTTTAATTTACAGTTTTTTAAATCTCGTGAAGCAAGAAAGTCTGTCCAAGTCAATAAAAATTTGGGTTGAGTAAAATCTTTCTCTAAACCCCCCGGCAGAAGCGGGGGGGACAAGCAGAACATTTTTGTTTTTTTGTGAGGTTTTTTTACCCTCCCCCTGAAGGAATAAAAACTAAACCGACTAAAAGCCCTTGTTATTTTTTATTTGAGCCCATTTATTCCAGGGCGCTGTACATTCTGGAGGGTTACATAATAACAATTTTTGAACAAAAAACAATGGTGCAAAAAATGACTAAAGATACAGAGGGAAAGAGGGCCCTGCCAGAGGGCTTACAACAGAAGGGGGGAGGGGAGGGAAGAAAGGGGTGGGAGGACATTTTGTGGGCCTTATGGGGGTGGGGTTAGTTAGGTTATAGGGGTATCGAAGAGTGGTTTTCAGGTTGCTTTTTGAAAAGGTGAAAGTTGGGGGGGGGGTTGATGTTTTTTGGTTTAAGGAGTTCCAGAGTGGGGGTTTAAAAGAAAAGGTGAAAGCGGAACTTTTGAGTATATAAAGGGAGGGGGAAAGGCCCGGAGGGGGCGTAATTGGGAGGGGAGGTATCGGGAGAGTAGGGCAGATAGGGAGGGAGGGGAGAGGTTATGGAGAGCCTTGTAGGTCAGGGACAGTAACTTGAACTGGATTCGCTGGGCAATAGGGAGCCAGTGAAGGGATTGACAGAGGGGAGAGGCAGAGGAGTAGCGGGGAGAGAGGTGGATAAGATGGGCAGCAGAGTTAAGGATGGTTTGAAGGGGAGCGAGAGTGCTAGATGGGAGGCCACAGAGAAGGATGTTGCAGTAGTCTAGGCGGGAGATGACGAGGGCGTGGACTAGCGTTTTTGTAGTGTCAGAGTTGAGGAATGGGTGGATGTGTGAAATATTTTTCAGGTGGAGGCGGCAGGTAGAAGTGAGGGTTTGGATATGCGGTTTGAAGGATAAGGAGGAGTCAAAGGTTATCCCAAGGCAGCGGACTTGTGGAGCTGGTGAGAGAGTGCAGCCATTAACAGTGATAGATCAGGTGGAGGGGTGGAGTGGGATGGTGGAAAGATGATGAGTTCGGTTTTATCTACATTTAGTTTTAAGAGACGGGAGGTGAAAAAGGAGGATATGGAGGATAGGCAGTCTGGGATCCGGGAGAGAAGAGAATTAATATCAGGACCGGAGATATAAAGCTGGGTGTCGTCCGCATAAATCTAAGTAATATCAATATGCCCTGTCACAAAGGAAAAAGCTTCCACTTCTTTGTCAACAAACTTTTACATAGTCTCTATGCTAAGTGGGTGTACCTTCTGTAGCTGCAGGTTTACAGATCAGTGGTTGTTTCTCTTGCATTTAAACGATTAGAGCACTTTGGTTCTCGATGTGTAGCTGCAGGTTCCCAACTCAGTGGGTGTTACCTGTCGACATGCTCTCTCTTCCTCTTCTCAATGCTACAGGATAATTGAATCGGATTGTATTTCATGAGATGCATTAGAATTTGTGTCATATGGAATCCATATAGAAAGATAGCCAAACTTCCTCAAGTGTGAAAATGCAATATATGCGAATTGAGTGAGCATTTAGCAAGCACCCCAGCGACTCATAAGCTATTGAATGTCTTTACACAAAAGTCATGCATGAGCACTTTCTACCGTAGGAAAGACCCAACGAATCTAACAGCATTTAATATATCCGAAACAACCTGAAATTGTTTAAAAAAAATGCATCGTAGGCAGTGCCTTAGCTACAGAATTTGCCTCAAAACTTTTTTTCTACCAGCAATCTTTACAACGCCATTAATAAAAATGTCTGCATCACCATAACCTGTATTTTTTGTTTCTGTTTTTTACCAAACATTTGGGGCTTTTTAGCACTTGCCAAAAAGCTGTTAAACAAACACTGAAAAGAGCTGAAACGCTTCTTACAGACCGCCGGTCATTTGTCCAGCCTTCCATGGATCATATTTAACACAGTGAGACCACAAACCAACACATATTCATTTTCTAACAAGAAAACTCATAAACAAACATAGACTTCATACTTAAGAATGGATCGGACCTTTAACACTATTAATAGCAAATCTGCTTCGTACATCATGATTCAGAAGTGGTAAAAAGTCAGAAGAGTGCGTGAGTGATGCATATATTTGCATAAAGATGAAGGGGCGTGGCTGAGAATCCTTCTCTCTTTATGCAAGAGCAGAAATGGGACCTCCCTCTCTCTGTAAATGAGCAGTAAGGGGTGGGACCAACCGTCCTATTATTTGTAGATGATAGGCATGCCAGGGAAAGACCAACCCGTCTGCTGCCTTTAGATTAGAAGGATAGAGCAGAACTAATCCTCCTGTTCTCTATGCATAAGCAGGATGGGGAAGGCTTAACACTTCTACTGTGGGTAGATTAGCAGAATGGGGTACAGGTAACCTTTCTACTATCTGTATACTATCAGAGTAGGGAAGAGCTTAGTTTCCTCTTGCCTGTAGATTATTATTATTATTATTATTATGTATTTTACAGCGCCATTGATTCCAGGGTGCTGTACATTCTAGGGGGTTATATTCATAACATAACATAAAATAGGTCAAAACGAATACACAGATGAGTGAATAATGACGATTGGCGCAACAGAGGGAGAGAGGACCCTATCCGCGAGGGCTTACAATCTACAAGGAGGGGGAAGGAGACAGGAGGTGAGGGGCAGACATGTTTGTGGAGGAAGTAGTGACAGCAGGGTTAGTGTAGGTTATAGGCATGCCTGAAGAAATGGGTTTTCAGGTTGCTTTTGAAGCAGGTGAAAGTGGAGGGGAGTCTGATGTGTTGGTGCAGTGAGTTCCAGAGTGTGGGTGAAGCCCGGGAGAAGTCTTGGAGACGGTTGTGTGAGGAGCTGATAAGGGGAGAGCAGAGGAGAAGGTCCTGAGAGGAGCGGAGGTTGCGTGAGGGGAGATATTTGTAAATTAGGGCAGAGATGTATGGAGGAAGAGGTCGTGGAGAGCCTTGTAGGTCATGCTTAGTAGCTTGAAATGAATTCGCTGGGCAATGGGAAGCCAGTGAAGAGATTGGCAGAGGGGAGAGGCAGAGGAGTAGTGAGGAGAGAGGTGGATAAGACGGGCAGCAGAGTTAAGGATGGATTGGAGGGGAGCGAGGGTGCTAGCTGGGAGGTCATAGTTGAGGAATGAGCGGATGCGAGAGATGTTTTTCAGGTGAAGGCGGCAGGCAGAGGTAAGGGTTTGGATGTGTGGTTTGAAAGATAGAGTGGAGTCTAGGATTACCGCAAGGCAGCGGACATGCCGGACCGGTGAGAGTGTAGAGCTGTTGACTGAGATAGAGAGGTCAGGGGCAGGGGTAGAGTTGGACGGTGGGAAGATGATGAGTTCTGTTTTCTCCACATTTAGTTTTAGGAGACGTGATGAGAAGAAGGAGGAGATGGAGGACAGACAGTCAGGGATCCGGGAGAGTAGAGAAGTGACATCTGGGCCGGAGATGTAGAGTTGGGTATCGTCAGCATACAGGTGGTAATGGAAGCCGTGTGATGCTATGAGCTGACCGAGGCCAAGAGTGTAGATAGAGAAGAGTAACGGACCCAGGACTGACCCCTGGGGGACACCAACAGAGAGAGGCCAGGGGGAGGAGGTGGAGTGAGAATGAGAGACGCTGAAGGTCCGATCAGTGAGGTACGAGGAGATCCAGGAAAGAGCCAAGTCCGTGATGCCGAGGGAGGAGAGGATTTGTAGCAGGAGGGAATGGTCGACAGTGTCAAAGGCAGAGGACAAGTCTAAGAGGAGGAGCACAGAGTAGTGGCATGAGGCTTTAGCAGTTACTAGGTCATTAGTGACTTTGGTTAGGGCGGTTTCGGTAGAGTGATGGGGTCGGAAACCAGATTGTAGTGGGTCAAGAAGAGAGTTGGAGGAGAGGTGGGAGGACAGCTGAAGATAGACGTGCTGCTCGAGGAGTTTGGAAGCAAAAGGGAGCAGTGAGATGGGGCGATAGTTGGCCAGAGAGGAGGGGTCAAGGGTTGTTTTTTTAAGGATTGGAGTGATAGTAGCATGTTTAAAGGCGGAAGGGAAGATGCCAGAGGTTAGTGATAGGTTGAAGAGATGGGTGAGGGCTGGGATGATAGAAGCACTGAGGTCTGGGATGAGGTGGGATGGCAGTGGATCAAGATTACAGGTAGTGAGGTTGGATTTGGAGAGTAAAGAGGAAATCTTGTCATGAGTGACTGTGGGGAAGCAAGTTAAGGGGGAGGAGTAGTTAGCAAGGGTAGGGGAGGCTGGTGGGGACTGTGGGCTGAAGCTTTCTCTGATGTGGTTGATCTTCTGAAGGAAGTGAGTGGCAAAGTTGTCCGCTGAAAGGAGGGATGGGGGAGGAGGTGCTGGTGGACGGAGAAGAGAGTTGAAGGTTTTGAATAATTGTCTGGGGTTGTGGGACAGAGAGGATATGAGAGTGGTGAAATAGACCTGTTTGGCTGAGGTGAGTGCAGATTTAAATGTATGCAGTGATTGTTTGTATAAGGCAAAGTCATCTGTGGAGTGAGTTTTCTTCCAGCGGCGTTCGGCAGTTCTGGAAGCGCGCCTCAGTTGTTTCGTGGAGTCCAGGGTTGTCTGTTGATTTTGCGGGTTGTGTTGTGTGTGAGAGGAGCGACTGAGTCAAGGGTGGTGATGATTTTGTGATTGTAGAAAGTGGCAGCTGCATTTGGGTCATTAAATGAGGAGATCGGGTGGCCAGAAGCCGCAGGACATGGACGCTTGAGTGCAGAGCTCCTAAGAAGATGGCCGTAAAATTAGTGATAGCCCTGCGATTTCGCACCCTAAATGGGTAGAAGGAGAACCTACCTGCCGCGGAAAACTTCTGGGAGGTTTTCATCTCGTCCGGCGGCGAACACAGCCTTAGACGTGTTTCTACAGCGATCACGGCCGGCCGCCGCACTTCCGCCTGCTCCGGCGCCATTTTTACGTGGTCCGCCTCACTCCGCGGCCACAACAGGGGTTCCTGCTCGTGCAGACCTGAGCGCAGGTCCCCTCCTCACTCCTCGCCGGCCAGGTACGAGAGCCTTCACAGCGGCACTGGGACCGTCCGACACCGCAGCAGCACAGCCGGACGGACGGGACCAGCAGCAGGTACCGCGATCTAGCCCAGGCCTGCCTACCTCCCTCCTAGACGTGCCTCTGCCTCACTCTCTGCTCTCACAGCCACCCTGCTCATACGCGGCCATGGCTGCATCTGGGGCCTCACAGGCTAAACCCACAAGGGCTCAACAGGCCCCATTGGCCGCTTCCCAGGACTCACTAACCCCTTCTGGTCCACCTCCCAGCAAGCATGGGGGATAAGGGGCAGTTGGGAGCCATGAATCACCAACTCACTCCAATAATATGGACTCTGGCAGCAGTCCCCTATCCTGGCAGGGGTCCCCTGCATTCTCTCCTACCCCTCATAGCCCGGAGCTCTCTCAACCTCCGCCATGGGCTGAGCTGATCCATCATCTTCCTACTAGAGAGGAGCTGAAACTCCTTTTGACTGAAGTTATAAACGCCAACAAGGAGGAAATAGCGGTGCTCAGGCAAGATATTAAAATGATGGCTTCCAGGGCGGAGACCCTGGAGGACGACCACGACAACACCCGGAGGTATATTGCCCAGATCCACCCGGCTATCTCTGCACAGGCGACTTCTATCAGAGAAATGGCGCGCCACTTGGAAGATCTCGATAATAGAGGTCGCCGAAACAACGTGCGGATCCGGGGCCTCCCGGAGCCCCAGGGCGACGAAAACTTGCAAGAGGTTCTGGACTCTCTGTTTTCCCAAGTGTTTGGGTCCACTTCCCCCCCCACTTTCAAGCTCGACAGGGCGCATAGAGCACTGCGTCCCAAAGGCTCCTCTCCTCTTCCCAGAGACATTATTTGCTGCTTTCATGACTACACCCTGAAAGAAGCCGTAATGGAGAAAGCGAGGGGCGTCCGCTCCTTGGAATTCAGAGGTTCCTCGATCCAGCTCTTCCCGGACCTTTCATGGTTCACCCTACAGAAGAGGCGACACATGAAACCCCTCCTTCGGATCCTTCAAGACCAACACATCCCGTACCGATGGAACTTTCCATTTGCCCTTACGACCCGCAGAGAGGGTCGATCGGCGGTCCTCAAATCCTTTCCGGATCTCCCTGCTTTCTGCGATGTCCTCCGGATCCCTCAACCAAAGATGGATAACTGGGAACTGTCAGTTCCTCCCCCTTCCCCGCCACCGGCCTGGCAGAGGCCACCATCCCGCAAAGAATGCTCTCCCGGACATTTCTCCTCTACCCAGGGGCCACGGCGCTCTCCTCCAAGCTGAGGGGGATTGCCTCCTTCTTGTTCCCCTGACCCCTGGGCTCTGCTAGGCCTGGGTGGCCTCCCTGGTGGGTGGTCGGCGGTGAAGGGCGCTTATTCAGGTGATGGATGGGCTTGTTACAAGATTTCCTTTTACTCATGTTTATCGCTGATTAGGGCGCTATGATTCCTGCATTTTTTGCATTTGTTACTGAACGGCCAAGTTCTTCTAGCTCATTGTTGGAGTTTCGGTCTCGGTTGTCCTTCCCTGTTTTCCACTTGGTGGGGTACAAGGTTTCTGGTTTCTCGTAAAGGGAGGGGGGGCCCTAATTGGGATCACTTTGCCGGGGATCTCACTTGGGACCTTCTTGGTGTTTCGCACACACCTCCTTTACCCCCACAACCAGAGAGATTTCGTCTCTTGGACACTGATCCCTAAACCTGCATACATTCTCTGGTTATACTCTCTGGTTATTGTTTAGAAGTTGTAAATAGTTGTTCGTCTACCCTCTGTCTGATTTCCCTTAGTTCCTACTGTGTCCTCCCTCCCCGTTGTCCTCATAGCGGTATGTCACTCTTTGCCATAGACTGGTGATTGGCCAGTTGTTTAGACTGAATACAACTCCTCAAGATTTACTATCTATACCAATATGGTCCGCTGTATTAATTTAAATGTGAAAGGCCTTAACTCGATCACTAAGCGACGGCTGGCTCTAAGGGAATGTAAAGCTTTGCGTGCCGATGTTGTGTTCATGGACGAGTTTGAGAACTTCAAGTCGAACGGATTCAGGTACATATAATCTGTGTTCCTGCCTCCAAAACCCTTCTTTATAAGAGAGATTCACATCTTTAGAAGGACGGTTAAGAAAAGAGTCATTCTGGTATCCTTCTCTGAGTCTTGCTGAAAGTTCTTTCGAGTGAAGTATCCCTACAAAATGTTTGGAAGACAAAATAGTTGACTCTTTTTTAGACCTCTCCTGTGGTTCAGCCAGAATCCTGGACAAAGCATCAGCCTTGCCATTTCTTGAACCTGGTCGATAAGAAATAATGAAATTGAATCTAGAGAAAAATAAGGCCCACCGTGCTTGTCTTGCCGATAATCTCTTAGCTTGAAAGAATGAACTCTAGATTTTTGTGGTCTGTAAGTACAGTTATGGGATGATTGGCTCCTTCCAAAAGATGTCTCCATTCAGAGAAGGCAACTTTAATGGCTAACAGTTCTTTATTCCCAATGTCATAGTTTCTTTCTGCAGATGACATGATATGTGAAAGAAATGCACATGGATGAAGTTGCATTTTTTCTCCGACTCGTTGAGACAGGACAGCTCCTACAGCAGATTCTGAGGCATCAACTTCAACAATGAAAGGTAACTCAGGATTTGGATGGACCAGTATAGGTGCAGAAGTAAAATAAGTCTTTAATTTGTCAAAAGCTATTTGTGCTTCTGGAGACCATGAAAATGCCTTGGTTTTCTTTGTAAGGGTTGTAATTGGCAAAATGATCTTGGAGAAGTCTTTAATGAATCTCCTGTAGAAATTAGCAAACCCTATAAATCGTTGAACGTCCTTCAAATTTCTTGGAGTGGGCCATTCCACCACAGCTTTGATTTTACTAGGGTCCATACTTAGTCCTTCTGGGGAGATGATATATCCAAGAAATTGAATTTTGGTTTGTTCAAATTCACATTTTTCCAGTTTTATATAAAGATTATTATTCTGTAGTCGTTCCAGGACTAATTTAACATGTCTGCGATGTTCCTCCAAGGTGTCTGAAAATATAAGAATATCATCAAGGTACACAACCACAAATTGGTCTAAGAAGTCTCGAAGCACATCATTAATGAAATGCTGGAAGGTTGCAGGGGCATTACAAAGGCCGAATGACATAACTAGGTATTCAAAATGTCCATATCTGGTTCTAAAGGCAGTCTTCCACTCATCTCCTGGACGAATGCGTATGAGATTGTAAGCCCCTCTCAAATCTAGTTTGGTAAATATTTTGGCACAGCGGAGTCTTTCCAGCAACTCAGAAATTAAGGGAAGAGGATATCGATTTTTAATAGTAACCTTATTTAGTTCTCTGTAGTCGATACATGGTCGCAGGGTTGAGTCTTTCTTTTCAACAAAGAACAAGGGTGCTCCAGCTGGGGATGAGGAAGGTCGAATGAAGCCTTTCTTTAAATTTTCATCTAAATATTCCCTAAGTACTTTTAATTCTGGTTCAGAGAGGTTATAAATGCGCCCAAAAGGAATGGTGGCTCCAAGAAGCAACTCGATGGGGCAGTCGTAAGGACGATGAGGAGGTAATTGATCAGCTTTTTTCTTGCTACAGACGTCACTGAACTGTTGGTACTGAGGTGGCAAATTATCATAAGTCTGCTGAGAAATCTCTGAAACTTGTATTTGTTTTTGGGTAGATAACTTTGGATGACAATTGTCCCTACAGTACTCAGAAGGAAAGGTAACCGTCCTTGATTCCCAGTTGATAGAAGGATTGTGAATAGCAAACCATGGAATTCCTAAAATCACTGGGAACTTGGGAGATGAAATGAGATGAAAACTGATAGTTTCATGATGATTAGGTTCAATACAGATTCCAAGTTCAGTTGTTTCATGAGTTACAGGCCCAGAAGATAAAGGTGATCCATCAACAGTCTCCATATCAATTGGCGTGGATTTTGTTCTGCTCGCAATGTTATGGTCAAGTGCAAATTGTAAATCCATAAAATTTCCTCCTGCACCAGAATCCAACATGGCTGAACAGTGCATTGTATGGCCCCCAAGTATGACTTGTATTGGGATAACGAAATGAGAGGATGGTAAATAATCTTTGTCCACAGCCACAGATGAGATGGTCTGCACAACAGAATCTGGCAGTTGAGAAAGGTCAAGATTGCTCTCTGTCTTGGCACACGCGCAGGCTATAGACCTCTGAATCTTGTTGGGACAGTTTATGGCATAATGTCTAGAGCCCCCACAGTAGAGGCACAGATTTTCTGTACGGCGCCTCTCCTTTTCTGCTGCAGTAAGCGGTTTTCGGATAACGTCAATCTGCATAGGTTCAGGTGCAGTTCCAGTTCTTTGCTGGGTGTTCAATGATGATTGACTGAAGGAGTAGGTAGGACTGTTTCCAAACATCCGCAGTCTTTCCTTTCTACGTTCAGTAAGTCTCTGATCAATTCTGATGCACAGCTGAACAAAATCCTCAAAATTATCAGGGGCCTCAACTCTGGCAAGCTCATCCTTCACCAGTTCTGATAACCCTCGTCGAAATTGACTCCTCTGGGCTGCTGGATTCCATGTGGTGTCAGCTACCCAGCGACGAAATTCTGCTGTGTATTCAGCAACTGAGCGCCGCCCTTGCCGCAGATTATGTAATTTTGCCTCGGCTGTGGCACAACGATTTGGGTCATCAAAGACTTGGTTCATAGCAGTGATAAAGTCATCTAAATCATTGAGAAGGTCACAGTTCTTTTCCACATAAGGCGAGGCCCATGCCAGAGCTTCGTCTGTCAGAAGATTGATTATAAACAGCACTCTTTTTCTATCACTGGTGAATGGAGCAGGCTGCATTTGAAAATAAATACGACATTGATTCAGGAATCCTCGGTAATGATGACGATCCCCATTAAACTTTGAGGGCAGAGGCATGCGGGTATTAGAATCTGAGCCGGTGTTACGTATATCCAGAAGTTGTCTTTGAAGCTCAATTACTTCTTTTTGTTGGTCCAGTACCAGACCTTGCAAATTGGAAAATTTTTCTTGATAAGTGGCACCAAATGCTTGAAGCTCAGCCACTTGTTGCTTCAAGGTGTTTACAACAGACTCCATGTTTGGGAGAGATTATTCTGTAACGATCAGGAGCTGGTTTTGGAGTCTTAGGTTGCAACTACTGAAGTTACCTACTTGTAGAAGCGTAGTCAGCAGAGCCAGAAGTCGGTACACGTGCGGGCGGTTACAGTACTTGAGGAGCAGGCAGGAATCGTAGTCAGGAAGAAAGCCAAAGGTCGGTGCACAATCCGGGCAGCGTAAGTACTTGAGGAGCAGGCAGGAATCGTAGTCAGGAAGGAAGCCAAAGGTCGGTACACAATTGAAGGCAGCGTCAGTTAGGGATCAGGCAGGAATCGTAGTCAGGGAGAAGCCAAAGGTCGATGCACAATAGAAGTCAGAATACAACAGCAAATAGCACACACAGCAAGATTACCGGCAGAGCACAATAATCTCTCAAGGAGGAAGTGCAAGGCTGGGCTTAAATAGGAAGTCCAATTAGACATGGGTGGAGCAAACAAGGGATCAAGGACCAAGACTAAGGGAACAGGGAACTAGGTAAAGTTCAGCAGAGGAGCTGTCCAGAAGAGCAAATAGCCCAGTGAGAAGACCCGTCGCTGGGGATGCAAGAGTTCATGGGTTCAATTCCTGACAGATAGGTTCCACCTGGCCTCGCCGGCCTCTCCTATGGCCTCTTTTGTCTGTACCCCTCTCTTAACCACTAGCTCCTCAGGATACTTTGCTAGGCCATGGCTGGGGCGCGATCTCTTCCGCTTTGTAGATATAGCGAGGGCGCAGGATCGCAGGTTGCAATCCTTTGAGGCTCTTCAGAGGGACCACGGTTTGCCGCAGAGCTCTAAATTTCATTATCTCCAGATCTCTCACCTCCTTTTCTCCCTGTACGGGACTAGTACCCTCTCCCACCCGACTCCCTTTGAGTCTCTTTGCAAAGCAGGTGTCTCGACAAAGGGTTTAATCTCCGGGATCTATTCCATCTTAAATGACTCCTCCTCAGGCGAACCTGTAATCCACAGATACATGAGGAAGTGGGAGAGCTATATGGGCAGGCCTATTCCCTATTCCACCTGGCAACACATCTGGAAGGCGGCGGCCAGATCGTCAGTCTGTGTTGCCCAGAAGGAGAACTTATATAAGATTCTCCTCCTTTGGTACCACACACCAGACATGCTCCACAAGTGGTTTCCCCAATCCTCTCCTAACTGTTGGAGATGTCAAGCTGCAGTGGGGACTCTTCCACATATCTTCTGGGAATGCTCCGCCTTGCAGACATACTGGTCTCAGGCGAGGGATTTACTGAGGGAGATCCTGGGAACGGAGATACCGCTTGACCCAATGATATATTTGCTTAGTGGGCCGGTCGAGAATCTCTCTAAAGATAAGGCTAGACTCATGTTACATATTCTCACAGCGGCCAGGTGCCTGATCCCGAGCAGATGGAAGCAAACTGCACCTCCTGGGATATCTGACTTGATTCATAGGGTGAGGGAGGTGCGCCGAATGGAGCAACTGACAGCCTCTCTACATGATAGAATGGATCTCTTTGATAGGACATGGTCCCTTTGGGACACATATTGGATTATTAACTCCTCTTGAAGTTATATGTGGAATGACTGCTAGGGGCCTTAAAGCCCCGCCATCCCCTCCCCCCCTTCTCCCCCTTCTTGTTTTTTCCTTTGTTCGTCTGTCTCGTGTATGTGGTCGGTTCCTGAATGTTACAGGCATAAAATGATATACTCCAGCTTGCTTAGAAGTAGTATTAAGCAGATGATCCGCAGCTTATACTTTTTAAATAATTTTTTTTATTAATATTCCATTAAAAATGTAATAATACAGGGTAGGAGAGTTGTAATAAAGCACCAGTGCTACAGATTGCACGACGCGTTTCTACTAATGCATAGTCTTAATCATTGTGCCCATGGTTCACTGCACAAGACCAACCCCTTATAAAGGCATAGTCCCGCAGAGTTAACCATTGGATTGCCAGTATGTATCAATATGTTTTTTACAATATATGCATTCAATATATGATTAAAAACAAAAAAAGAAAAGAGAAAGAAGCACTTAGTATTGATATAGCAGATCATGACGTACATTTAGGCCCGCTGGTTGTCGAGTACCTAATACAAATATCCATTTTGCCTCTCTGGCTAATAACTTATATTTTAAATTGCCACCTCTAATGGATTGTGTTACTTTTTCAATACCTATCACTTTCATGTGGGTAGTGTCGCTGCCATGTTTTTCTATGAAATGTTTAGCTACAGATGACATACCAGATTTCCACTCATGCTTATGGGATTCAGAAATATGTCGTCTGATGCGGATTTTTAAATGAGAACTTGTACAGCCAATGTATTGTAAGTTGCATTTTATGCATGTAATCTGATATACAACATATTTTGTGTTGCAATTGATATAGTTACGAATTTGATATTGTTTCTTTGTAACAGAAGATACAAAGGTATCAGTAGTTTGCATATATTTGCAACATATACAAATGTTGTGACCACACCTATGGTTACCTTGGACAGAAAGCCAATTTTTTTCTTTTTTGTTTTGGTCAGAAAGAAAAAGACTTGGAGAAAAGATGGATCCAATAGTAGGACCTCGTTTGGATACAAAATTTATACCATCTCTGAGTATAGTAGACAAATTTTGGTGCCTATGGAGAATGGGTAAGTGTTTTTTGATGATATTAACGATTTTATTATATTGCGGTGAATACTGCGTAGAGAAAGTAGTTTTGCACATTTTGTTTTGTGTTGTAGTTTTTTTATTTTTCTTTGAATTAAATAATTGCTCACGTGATATTTTTTCTACTTTATTTTTTGCTATGTCGAGTATCTCAGTGCTATATCCTCGTTCTTTCAATCGTAACGTGACTTGTTTTTCTTGATTTAGGAATTCTGCTGCAGTCGTAGTATTTCTTTTAGTTCTAATTCTACTGCAGCAGAATTCCTAAATCAAGAAAAACAAGTCACGTTACGATTGAAAGAACGAGGATATAGCACTGAGATACTCGACATAGCAAAAAATAAAGTAGAAAAAATATCACGTGAGCAATTATTTAATTCCAAGAAAAATAAAAAAACTACAACACAAAACAAAATGTGCAAAACTACTTTCTCTACGCAGTATTCACCGCAATATAATAAAATCGTTAATATCATCAAAAAACACTTACCCATTCTCCATAGGCACCAAAATTTGTCTTCTATACTCAGTATTATTAAATTTTTAATGGAATATTAATAAATGTTTTTTTTTTAAAAGTATAAGCTGCGGATCATCTGCTTAATGCTACTTCTAAGCAAGCTGGAGTATATCATTTTATGCCTGTTTCCTGCTGCTCTCCTGAGCTGAAGCTGACTGGGAGTCTCCGTGCTCTGCAAGCCGTCAAACAAGGTACTATTAATCTCATATATCAGTGAGCTGACAAGTGACTGTTTTCACATGCGCATTGGGTTCCTGAATGTTAGTTTACATTTTTCAATACTGCTTTGTTCTTTACCCTGAGGATTAAAGATTTGTAATACTTTGTATTCTGATGAGGCAATAGCCTACGAATGTCCTCTAAGTTCGGATTAGGGGTAGATCTTTATTCTGAGCTACTGAAGGGGCAACCTTTTAGAATTTGTCCTGTGATGTTGTTTGTGTATATGAAAAATTGTAATATTGTAATAAACTTTCAATTGAAAAAAAAAAAATGAGGAGATCGTGGAGAGAGGTGCAAGAGAGTCCGAGAGATTGAGACGGTTGAGGCTTTGAAGGTTCCTGCGGGGTCGTTTTGGATATGAGACCGGAGGCGCAGGTGGGGTGGAGAAGGTAAGTAGGTTGTGGTCAGATATGGGGTGGGGGAAGTTTGAGAAGTCAGATAGGGGGCAGAGGCGGGTGAAGATGAGGTCCAGTGTGTGTCCATCTTTGTGAGTGGCTCCTGAGGTCCACTGGGAGAGGTCAAAGGAGGAGCAAAGTGAAAGGAGTTTGTTGGAAGCAGAGTGGGGGGTGTCGATTGGGATGTTGAAGTCTCCCATGATGATAGTGGGGATGTCGGTGGAAAGAAAGTGGAGAAGCCAGGAAGCAAAGTGGTCAAGAAAGGCAGTGGCAGGGCCTGGCGGTCGGTAGACAACAGCCACTTGGAGGTTGGAGGGGGCGTAGATGCGGACAGAGTGCACCTCAAAGGAGAAGAGTGTGAGGGAAGGGAGAGGTGGAGCGGGGACAAAGGAGCAGGTGTCAGACAGGAGGAGGCCGACACCTCCACCATGCTTGTTACCAGGGCGAGGAGTGTGGGTAAGTTGGAGGCCGCTAAAAGAGAGTGCGGCAGGGGAGACAGTGTCAGAGGGGGTCAGCCAAGTTTCAGTTAGACCAAGGAAGAGTAAGTTGCGTGAGATGAACAAGTCATGTATGTATGAGAGTTTATTACATACAGATTGTGCATTCCAAAGAGCTCCAAGGAGAGGGATAGGGGGAGCAGGGGTCAGAGGGATGTGTATCAGGTTGAAGGGATTGGCGGAATTTGTAGTGGTGAATCTGTTCGAGGAGGCAGAGGCTATGGTGGGAATGTGCTGAGGGGCCCTGGGTTGGGGGATATGTCCCCGGAAGCCAGAAGGAGCAGGATAGACTGTAGTTTGGCAGGGTTTGTTTGGTACGGAGAGCATTAATAATGGGGAAGAGGATGGTGGCAGCAGACAGGTATGAGGGTAGAATGCATGAATACAATGAATACAATACCGGTAGAACTAACCCTTTTAATCTCATTGGATCAGCAGGAAAGGGCAGGATTATGTCTTTCTTTTGAAATTTTCCAATGATTTTCCAAAAACAGTTTCAAGACAGCTCACATTTTCCAGCCTCATTCACAATTGTGTATTCGGGATCTGTACTGTTCCTCCATTGCATAAGTTGTAAATACGGAAACTATCATTCTCTTGCCATTTTGTGTATGCAGAGGTTTATTGTTACAGACAGTGCCCTGCCTAACATATTTCTGCGGTAATGATTTTAGCCTTTTTACATTGCGTTTTGTAAATTATATTTTTTATTTCCATTCCTCAGTAATGATTAATATTGACACAATTGCAGCGGGAAGGATGGGGGGCTATCTTGTTTTACACTATTTATCACACTAACAAATCTATCTGTGATATATTACATAACAATGGACAGTGACACATAGACACACTTCACACACTGGTCATTGGTTAGTTTTGCATCTATATCAACAAAAGCCTAGCACCACCCATATATCCTACCAGACCCCTTATCCAGATAACCCACAGTCCATGGTGTGATCACAGAAAGGAAAACTTCACTTTTGATAATAGAACAGAATGCTAAAATGCCACAAATGTTTGATAAATAATCAATCACTTTCAGGGAGTGCACTTTCCTTCCTCTGCTTTCTCCCTATTTACCACAAAAAATGACTTAATGGGTGGGGGGGGGGGGGCGTGGCTTGGTCCTGCATGAAGATGGACGTGCGATTTCAGAGCTCCGTGAGGACGATACCAAAACCAGCTAAACTAAACCCTTAACCGGCGGTGAACACCGCTTATTTGCCTGTGCCTGGTGCTGAGAGCGTTAAGAGCTTCGGTAGAAGAAGTCCGGCGACTTGCAGAGCAGTGTGAGCGCCGAAGAAAATCCGGACAGCTCGGAGCGGTTACATCCGCCATCTTATAACGAGACGGTGCGGCTGCATATTCAGGGACTCACCTCCTCTCCTGATTGAGAAGCCGTCTGGTGGGGGGACCGGCACCTGCACCGCGGCGCCCGCTGGCCCGCGGAGATCTGCGGAATCCACGGGACCTATACCGGAGAAAAGAGGAGGCGTCCCAGCACCGGGTGAGAGACCCGAAACACCCTCGGCCGCCATCTTGCCCTCGTGGTGACGGGGAGCACTTCTCTGCTCACCAGCAATACCCAGCAGCGGTCTGCACGATAGACTAAGACGCTAAGGGAAGAAGTTGGTACATCGTGACCGGACCCCGAGACAGAGAGGTGACACCGGAGCCACCAACAATGCCTGGTCCGGCTGCTACTCCAGGCCCTGCTACCATCACGAGTCGCCATTTTCAAAGTGTGCTGCGTTCCCGCCTCCACGCACGCAGCGGCTTCCAACCTCTTTAAGGTTAGTGACAGACAGAGCTCCTTTCCAGCTCCCCAAGAAGAGTGACATACGCTTTTAAAAAACACCCGACAATAATCCGGGCCTGCATGCGAAAGAGACATTGCTAAATTTGGCGGGCGGAATACTGAATACTGTATGCTGAACAGGGTGACTTCTCCCTAACCCTAGCTCCACTTATATACCCATAGCTATTGGAGGGGCAGTAAGAGCAATTACACTGCCATATACCACGCAGTCCACAGCAAATACTGCGAACTAGAGAACGGCTAAATTACAGAACCTATTACTGAGCTGCACAAGTCACCTCTACTTAGCCTTGCCAGTACAACTTAGCACAGTGTCGCTAGGCAACTGCGTCCTTCCACTACAATTTTAAGCAACAAGATTCCATAAGCAGCACACTTCATCAACAGGGAACCCATCTTGTTAATAAAACTTACTGTTTACCTTCCAATCTCCTTCATCAACTAACAATTGGAAGTGCAGTCCCTTTGCCAATCGACGACGGATAAAGCACATCATTAAAGACTATTACTTAACAGTCAGCACAGCGCACTAAGTTCTGTGAGTAGCACAAAACAACAGTGAGCAGTACAATCCGTTAATATAGCATTTCACCTGGCTGGAGCTGAAGCTTATTAACACACAATAAAAGGTGTATTTCTCCACTGAGAACAATAACCCACCAATAAGAAGTTTTAGTCTGTCAACTGGTCACTACACTAATTAGTAAATAACTCTTGATTAACTATCTACTTCATCAATAATTCTCAGTACTTCTTCAACAAGAGGGTCAGCGTGCTACATCTTTCCCTCACACCAGGATTCATATAGAGGAAAATTGACTGTCGTTTAATGTTATGACCCCTTAAAAGATAAACGGAACAATAAACAGCAAGCAAAAAATAAATAAATGACATAATGGGGTAATCTCATTAAAGGCTTTCGCAGGCATCTTAACATTTTCTCTGTCTTAGATTTTCAAATCCAGGGGCGCATTCTCCTCCTAGTAAGGAGTGTCTTAACTCATACACAAGTGGTGACATCATCACACCCACTTCCTTTTCCTGTTCCTGTTCCTGCTCTTGCCCCAGATCCTATTCTGTGTGAGCAGCTCTGCAGACCTCCTGCAATGGTCAGTTGTCCTTCCTGGAGAGCTGTGATGATTACCTCCCCCCCAGACTACACAAGCAATCCTTGTAACCAGAACCCCTGCATTGGTGTAAACAGTTTTAAACACAGCCTGAAATGATGAAACAAATGTGAGAAATGCAAACTGCAAACAGAGTGTATAAGGCTGTGTTATATGGGTGGAGGGGGTGAACCTGGCAGCTAAAGAGTAATTGCTCAGATCCTTCACATAGAGCTATCACTGGGAGAGAAGCTCAGGCAGCCTCACATGGCTCAGCGGGATTAAGAGAAAGACAATAAAAACAAAGACACATATGGGCTGCACCCTACACAGAGAGTTCAGCCAGGCAGTTTCACACAGCTAAGAGGGAAGTGAGCACAAGACAGTCAACCACAGAAAATATACCATGGCAATACCATGGCAGTGATCTATGTAGTACAGAGTAGCTCATGCAACTTATTATACATAGGATGTACGCTACGAAAATTAAGAATCCGTATATTGGAACACCTCAATGGGATTAAAAATCCCAGGGGTCGCACTCTGTCTGGAGCCTCACGACATTTCGTAGAAACTCACGACTCTAACATAAAATATTTCAAAGCTTTCGGTATAGAGAAAGTGTCCTTAGGTAGAAGAGAAGGCAATCTGGAAGCTAAAATTAGAGATCGGGAAGCTTTCTGGATACATACACTAAATACCATGTATCCATTAGGTCTGAATATCCGCAATGAAACAATGTTGCATTATTAGGAAGCTTTATCTAAAATATATATATTTAGTTATACGTCCATCTACAAATAACGTTGGTAATATGTTTGCACACCTGTGATTTATTTTAACTATCTATGTTATTACACTAAGTGTTGTCTTTTATTTGCTTGTTCTCCCCTGTGTACATGCGGGCAGTCACTTTGGTCTTCCTGACGTCCGGTGCTTGTATCTTCCTATTCCGGGCATCGCTAGCGTGTGTCTTTGTGTGCGGCCGCATCGTCACTACCTCCCGCCTTGTGTGGGTGGAGTCACGCTGGGGCCGCCCCAGGCCACGTGCTTTGGCGTCCCGGAAGCATGTGAGCGCATGCCCGGATAGCCGGAGGCCATGGGTGGATTGGCCTGCGTGTGCACAGGTGAGTAATGTTTGTTAGGTATATAAGATGATGGTTTTTGTACAGATACATGCTACGACTAAGGGCTCTGTATAGCCCGAAACGCGTCAGCGTGTCAAGCCACCACATTTTGGCCCTTATGTCCTCGTTCTTCTAATGGATTTATAATAAAGGCAATTGGATTTTATCTTTGGAGCTGCTGGCAATTCGTTTACATTTTTGGTGCTATCTCTGTGTATGTTCTCCAGACTACAGCCGTGCAGCCCTTACATCTGGATATGGTGAGCTGGCATTTCTTTTTTCCTTGCGTGCCCTACCCCCAGCCTGCTGAAATAGCTCTAGACACACACAGATTAGGAAGAAAACCACAAAAACTCCACTAGAAATAAAGTAGGAGGAGCAAACCTACTAAGATAAACAGACCCTGGATATACCAAAATATATAAGACAACCAAACCACAAAAGTGGTATAAATCCTAGGAAAGGATAAAACTTAGCTTTTATTTATATATCAAAAATAAAAAGGAACTATAAATTACATAATGCTCACCAAAAATACCTAAACTAACCAAATTTCTATCCCTACCACATATATGCTACCTAACCAAGAAAAAAGTGGGGTAATCGCCCTGATAAGGGCGTCCCCAACCTCGTACCTCCTAAACTAAACCCTAGGGACTATGACTATGACTATAAAAGTCTAATGTCAATATTTAGCAAGATATAATTAATAAACTCCCATAGAGATGTATACTGTCTGAAAAGTAGCACACCATGAGTCAATCAATACCCAGTATAATATGTCAGGTGTGCAAGAATTGGCCCTACAGGTATAGTAAATATCCTGAATATCATATCCATACACCAACATTTGTTGGCTATACTATCTATACACAAACATTTGTTGGCTGTCCAACCATAGACAACCAATATTTCCGACGCGTTTCCCCTCAAGGATTTGTGAGGTTCATCAGGGATCAAGAAGTGTACAGAATACAATTAACAAGCAATATATAACAGCAAGATAAATAGCCAATGTGGCACAACTCACGACCCTGGTTATATGGTCAATTGGGTGATGAAGAGCAGAGTCCTAAAATGATAATAAAAGGATCTCCCGGTCCACATCCACAGTAAGGTAGCAAGATAGTGGTGGACAAGTGAGCAATACACACAGGGGAGTTTAAATACTTGCCCCTGATTGGTCTGACACCTGTATACATGTCCACTGCCCATAGTAAAGAACTGTAAACAGATACATAGAAAGCATGCAAAAACCGGCGTCCTAAGCCGCTATCTGCGCATGCGCCGGCAGTAAAATCGCGAGAGCTGAGATGTTAAAGCTCCCACTGACAAGTACCGGCGCGCCTGCGCCCTGTGGAGGCCGTAGATATCCGACGTCTAGTCCCATACGAACGTAAGGGAAATCCCGCGAGACGCGGGATCATAAGAAACAGATAACCATACCCCATCGCGCAGGCGCGGGACAAGAACAAGCAGATAGAAAGGTATACGTTGTCATGACTACCCATGCCGCCGCCGGAAAGAACACATGAAAAACAATTAACAATGTGTATTCAATATATGATACAACGATTTATCCAGCAGGTATAAAGTTAGTTGGACGAAAGAGGTTATATATTATACCAAATGGGATAAGAATAAAAATGGGATATCAAATTATAGTACCCCTTGTGATACCATATTATAACCTCTACAAATATTCTAAATATGTCAGCAAACAATGGTCTGCTATAGTTTTCTATTTATGTTACCGTCAAAGAGAATACACATGTAATGCATGCTAAATCAAAAATATGAAAAAGCATAAAACCTATATATGGACAAAAGATGTGTGTCAGCAACCTAAAATATGTAAAATAACCATAGAAAAATAAACAATGAAGGATAAATGATATATATATTCAATATGAAGATATCATACCGGACCAATATTAGATAAATGAAGTAAATAATAGATTGTCATTTAAACCTTTTGGTTAAGAGATTCTTTAAGATGGTAAATCCAACGTGCTTCACGCTGGAGTAATTTACGATCAAAATCACCCCCTCTCACTGACGGTTTCACCACCTCAATAATTGAAAAAGACAATTCTAAGGGATTTCTTTTATGTATGGAGTTCATGTGGCGTGCCACCGTGGTGTCACGCTGATGATTAATGTCTCCCACGTGCTCCAGAATGTGACGTCTGAATTCACGTTTAGTTTTGCCAATGTACATCAATGGACAATTGCACGTACATTGGTAGACTACGCCTTTGCTTTTACAGTTAGCGTAATCCTGCATATCAAAAGTATGTCCTGATAGAATACATTTAAAACTTTTGGAGACATTAATAAATGGACACGCCTTGCATCCACCACATCTAAACGTACCCACCACTCGTGATGATGATAGCCAAGTTGTTTGAGACTTAGGAGGAATAAAGTGACTGTGCACCAGCATGTCTCCAATACTTTTCCCCTTTCTAAAGGTAATGCTTGGACGTGGTTCGATAAATTCAGAGATATCAGAATCATGCTTGAGGAGAGGCCAATAGTTATTAAGTTATTCCCGGATTTGTGACGAAGATTCGTCAAATGTTCCAATAATTCGCACAATATCATGTGGTGGCTCAACCTCACGTTTCCCCAAAAAGGTTTTTCTGTCATTATCACGGGCAAAGTTATAAGCTTCCGAAAGGACTCTTTTGGGGTAACCCCGTTGGATAAACCTTCTTTTAAGGTCGTTTGCTTCTGATTTAAATGTTCTAATATCAGTGCAATTACGACGTATTCTTATATATTGGCCCTTAGGTATACCACGTTTGAGTGGGGTAGGGTGGGCACTTTCCCACCTTAGTAAACTATTGCCAGCGGTAATTTTACGGTAAGCCATGGTGTTCAAGGTGCCATTATCACCCTTGGTAATCCGTAAATCCAAAAAAATCAGTTCAGAGAAACTGATTTCATAGGTGAACTTTAAGCCTACATCATTTACATTGAGGTCACCCACAAAGGTACAAAATAAGTCACGTGATCCAGTCCAAAGTATGATGATATCGTCTAAATATCTGCCCCAAAACACAATATTATCCAGAATGTCTTGATATTTCTCAGAAAAAACGACAGTACTCTCCCACCAGCCCAGGAGCAAATTAGCATATGTGGGGGCAACTGGACTCCCCATTGCCGTGCCCCTGAGCTGGTGGAAGTACTTCCTGTCAAATACAAAATAATTGTGTGTTAGAATAAAGTGGAGCAGCCTAAGGACTAGATCATTGTGGGGCCACAGATGAATACTTCTCATAGACAGATAATATCTAACAGCTTCCATTCCCTTATCATGGGGGATGGAGCTGTATAGAGCCTCAACATCAATAGAGCAGAGCCAAAAGTCACCATGTACCACCATATCCTCAAGTTTCAACAACAGGTCCGTGGTGTCCTTGATATAGGATGGGAGAGAGGTTACAAAAGATCTCAAGATCTGATCTACGTATAAACTGATGTTTTGAGTTAAATTTCCAATGCCGGAGATGATAGGTCTGCATTTCAAAGGGACTAGCCCTTTGTGCACCTTAGGGAGGCCATAGAAGGTGGATAATTGTGGGTATTTTGGTAACATGAATTGATATTCATTAATATCAATAAGTTTCAAGGATAATGCCTCATCCAATATGTTTTTGAGTTCACCCAAGAATTTAATCGTGGGGTCACTCCTGAGTAATCCATATCCTTGTGTATCATTAAGGATCTTCATACACATGTTTTTATAATCTAGATAGTTCAAAATAACAATGTTTCCACCTTTGTCAGATGACTTAATCACGAAGTTGTGATCTTTCTCTAGATTTTTAAGGGCCTCATATTCATCTCTCGGCAAATTATAATTATAGTTCGTCAACCTCTCCCCCATCTTGATCTTCTCTATACCATCACATACCATCTGGACAAACAGATCAATATTATCATCCATAACAGGTGGCATTCTGGTACTTTTTGGGCGACAAGAGGTAAATGGACCCATAGATCTATCTCTTTCATTATCCTCTAATAGGCCCACCAGTGACTGGACCCCCACCAAATCCTCACTTTCAATACCCAATGTCATACATTCTCTATTATCTCTCAATTTGAAAAATTTCTTCCATTTAAGCCTTCTGGCAAACAAGTGGATATCCTTAATCCACTCAAAGGTATTAAGAGATCTATTAGGTACAAATGAAAGGCCTCTCCTCAAGACACGATTTTCTGAATCTGTTAGAATTTTATCCGATATTTGGTGAGCATTATGTAATTTATAATTCCTTTTTATTTTTGATATGTAAATAAAAGCTAAGTTTTATCCTTTTCCTAGGATTTATACCACTTTTGTGGTTTGGTTGTCTTATATATTTTGGTATATCCAGGGTCTGTTTATCTTAGTAGGTTTGCTCCTCCTACTTTATTTCTAGTGGAGTTTTTGTGGTTTTCTTTGTAAGTTATGGATTAGATCACAACTTCGTGATTAAGTCATCTGACAAAGGTGGAAACATTGTCATTTTGAACTATCTAGATTATAAAAACATGTGTATGAAGATCCTTAATGATACACAAGGATATGGATTACTCATGAGTGACCCCACGATTAAATTCTTGGGTGAACTCAAAAACATATTGGATGAGGCATTATCCTTGAAACTTATTGATATTAATGAATATCAATTCATGTTACCAAAATATCCACAATTATCCACCTTCTATGGCCTCCCTAAAGTACACAAAGGGCTAGTCCCTTTGAAATGCAGACCTATCATCTCCGGCATTGGAAATTTAACCCAAAACATCAGTTTATACGTAGATCAGAGCTTGAGATCTTTTGTAACCTCTCCCCCATCCTATATCAAGGACACCACGGACCTGTTGTTGAATACTTGAGGATATGGTGGTACATGTGACTTCTGGCTCTGCTCTATTGATGTTGAGGCTCTATACAGCTCCATCCCCCATGACAAGGGAATGGAAGCTGTTAGATATTTTCTGTCTATGAGAAGTATTCATCTGTGTCCCCACAATGATATAGTCCTTTGGCTGCTCCACTTTATTCTAACACACAATTATTTTGTATTTGACAGGAAGTACTTCCACCAGCTCAGGGGCACGGCAATGGGGAGTCCAGTTGCCCCCACATATGCTAATTTGCTCCTGGGCTGGTGGGAGAGTACTGTCGTTTTTTCTGAGAAATATCAAGACATTCTGGATAAGATTTGTGTTTTTGGGGCAGATATTTAGACGATATCATCATACTTTGGACTGGATCACGTGACTTATTTTGTACCTTTGTGGGTGACCTCAATGTAAATGATGTAGGCTTAAAGTTCACCTATGAAATCAGTTTCTCTGAACTGATTTTTTTGGATTTACGGATTACCAAGGGTGATAATGGCACCTTGAACACCATGGCTTACCGTAAAACTACCGCTGGCAATAGTTTACTAAGGTGGGAAAGTGCCCACCCTACCCCACTCAAACGTGGTATACCTAAGGGCCAATACATAAGAATACGTCGTAATTGCACTGATATTAGAACATTTAAATCAGAAGCAAACGACCTTAAAAGAAGGTTTATCCAACGGGGTTACCCCAAAAGAGTCCTTTCGGAAGCTTATAACTTTGCCCGTGATAATGACAGAAAAACCTTTTTGGGGAAACGTGAGGTTGAGCCACCACATGATATTGTGCGAATTATTGGAACATTTGACGAATCTTCGTCACAAATCCGGGAACTACTTAATAACTATTGGCCTCTCCTCAAGCATGATTCTGATATCTCTGAATTTATCGAACCACGTCCAAGCATTACTTTTAGAAAGGGGAAAAGTATTGGAGACATGTTGGTGCATAGTCACTTCATTCCTCCTAAGTCTCAAACATCTTGACTATCATCATCACGAGTGGTGGGTACGTTTAGATGTGGTGGATGCAAGGCGTGTCCATTTATTAATGTCTCCAAAAGTTTTAAATGTATTCCATCAGGACGTACTTTTGATATGCAGGATTACGCTAACTGTAAAAGCAAAGGCGTAGTCTACCAATGTACGTGCAATTGTCCATTGATGTACATTGGCAAAACTAAACGTGAATTCAGACGTCGCATTCTGGAGCACGTGGGAGACATTAATCATCAGCGTGACACCACGGTGGCACGCCACATGAACTCCATACATAAAAGAAATCCCTTAGAATTGTCTTTTTCAATTATTGAGGTGGTGAAACCGTCAGTGAGAGGGGGTGATTTTGATCGTAAATTACTCCAGCGTGAAGCACGTTGGATTTATCATCTTAAGACTCTTAAACCAAAAGGTTTAAATGACAATCTATTATTTACTTCATTTATCTAATATTGGTCCGGTATGATATCTTTATATTGAATATATATATCATTTATCCTTGATTGTTTATTTTTCTATTGCTATTTTACATATTTTAGGTTGCTGACACACATCTTTTGTCCATATATAGGTTTTATGCTTTTTCATATTTTTGATTTAGCATGCATTACATGTGTATTCTCTTTGACGGTAACATAAATAGAAAACTATGGCAGACCACTGTTTGCTGACATATTTAGAATATTTGTAGAGGTTAGAATATGGTATCACAAGGGGTACTATAATTTGATATCCCATTTTTATTCTTATCCCATTTGGGATAATATATAACCTCTTTCGTCCAACTAACTTTATACCTGCTGGATAAATCGTTGTATCATATATTGAATGCACATTGTTAATTGTTTTCCATGTGTCCTTTCCGGCGGCATGTATAGTCATGACAACGTATACCTTTCTATCTGCTTGTTCTTGTCCCGCGCCTGCGCGATGGGGTATGGTTATCTGTTTCTTATGATCCCGCGTCTCGCGGGATTTCCCTTACGCGCGTATAGGACTAGACGTCGGGTATCTCCGGCCTCCACAGGGCGCAGGCGCGCCGGTACTTGTCAGTGGGAGCTTTAACATCTCGGCTCTCGCGTTTTTACTGCCGGCGCATGCGCAGACAGCGGCTTAGGACGCCGGTTTTTGCATGCTTTCTATGTATCTGTCTACAGTTCTTTACTATGGGCAGTGGATATGTATACAGGTGTCAGACCAATCAGGGGCAAGTATTTAAACTCCCCTGTGTGTATTGCTCACTTGTCCACCACTATCTTGCTACCTTACTGTGGATGTGGACCGGGAGATCCTTTTAGTATCATTTTAGGACTCTGCTCTTCATCACCCAATTGACCATATAACCAGGGTCGTGAGTTGTGCCACATTGGCTATTTATCTTGCTCTTATATATTGCTTGTTAATTGTATTCTGTACACTTCTTGTTCCCTGATGAACCTCACAAATCCTTGAGGGGAAACGCGTCGGAAATATTGGTTGTCTATGGTTGGACAGTCAACAAATGTTTGTGTATAGATAGTATAGCCAACAAATGTTGGTGTATGGATATGATATTCAGGATATTTACTATACCTGTAGGGCTAACTCTTGCACACCTGACATATTATACTGGGTATTGATTGACTCATGGTGTGCTACTTTTCAGACAGTAATACACTCGATGGGAGTTTATAATTATATCTTGCTAAATTAATTGACATTAGACTTTCATAGTCATAGTCATAGTCCCTAGGGTTAGTTTAGGAGGTAAGCGGTTGGGGACGCCCTTATCAGGGCGACTACCCCACTTTTTTCTTGGTTAGCGAGCATATATGTGGTAGGGAAAGAAATTTGGTTAGTTTAGGTATTTTTGGTGAGCATTATATAATTTATAATTCCTTTTTATTTTTGATATGTAAATAAAAGCTAAGTTTTATCCTTTCCTAGGATTTATACCACTTTTGTGGTTTGGTTGTTTACACACACAGATTAGCTAACAGCTGCTATACTAAATGAATTAGCTAATACAAACCAATGGCAAAAGTACTTATTTTTAATGTCCACTTCATTACAGATATGATGTTTGTAGCGAAACAACCCCTTTAATTACAGTTTTTGAAGTCTCGTGAAGGAAGAATGTCTGTCCAATGGACAGTGACACATAGCACACTTCACACACTGGTCATTGTTTAGTTTTGCATCTATATCAACAAAAGCCTAGCACCACCCATAACTCCTACCAGACCCCTTATCCAAATAACCCACAGTCCATGGTGGGATCACAGAAAGGAAAACTTCACTTTTGATAATAGAAGAGAATGCTGAAATGCCACAAAAGTTTGATAAATAATCAATCACTTTCAGGGAGTGCACTTTTCTTCCTCTGCTTTCTCCCTATTTACCACAAAAAATGACAATCTCATTACAGGCTTTCACAGGTATCTTTACATTCTCTTTTTCTTAGATTTTCAAATCCAGGGGCGCCTTCTCCTCCCAGTAAGGAGTGTCTTAACTCACATACAAGTGGTGACATCATCACACCCCTTCCCTATTCCTGCTCCTTCCCTAGACCCTATTCTGTGTGAGCAGCTCTGCAGACCTCCTGCAATGGTCAGTTATCCTTCCTGTAGAGCTGTGATAATTACCTCCCCCCAGACTACACAAGCAATCCTTGTAACCAGAACCCCTGCATTGGTGTAAACAGTTTTAAACACAGCCTGAAATGATGAAACAAATGTGAGAAATGAAAACTGCAAACAGAGTGTATAAGGCTTTGTTATATGGGTGGAGAGGGTGAACCTGGCAGCTAAAGAGTAATTGCTCAGATCCTTCACATAGTGATATCACTGGGAGAGAAGCTCAGGCAGCCTCACAAAGCTCAGCGGGAGTAAGAGAAAGACAATGGGAACACAGACACATATGGGCTGCACCCAACACAGAGAGTTCAGCCAGGCAGTTTCACACAGCTAAGAGGGAAGTGAGCACAGGACAGTCAACCACAGCAGATAGGGCGTGACCTGACCACGGCCTGCTGAAATAGCTCTAGACACACACAGAATAGCTAACAGCTGCTATACTAAATGATTTAGCTAATACAAACCACTGGCAAAAGTACTTATTTTACATGTCCCCTTCATTACAGTTATGATGTTTGTAAGGAAGCAACTCCTTTAATTATAGTTTTTGAAGTCTCGTGAAGGAAGAATGTCTGTCCAACGTCAATCAAAATTTTGGGTTGAGTAACATCTTTCTCTAAACCCTCTGACAGAAGCAGGGCCGCCATCAGAAATTTCAGGGCCCCGTACAGCTGAAGCATCTGGGCCCCACCCCTTACCAACTCCGCCCCTTTGCTGCCCCGCCCCCACCCACAACCCCTTACACCAGAAAAAAGTTTTTTTCTGTGATGAACAAGGGAAAAAAAAAAGCAATTGTGCCATTGTTTTTTGATTTGGTTCTTGTTGGATTATATAATATACAGTTTATCTGTATTTTGCGGGTCAGTATGTATACAGGAGCCAGCAAATACCGCCAGATGATCACTGCGTATCACCACAGTTACTGACCAAACCAATATACCCAGACCAATAATACCAATAGCAACAATATACAAAGACCAAATAATACCCCACATATCATGGCCATATGGTGACTAATACCACTGTAATGTTACTGATTAAACCAGTATACCAAGACCAATATCACCAAGTAACAACAATATACAAAGACCAAATAATACCACCACATCATCACCACATATCTCCACCATAAAGAAACTGAATAATACCGCCATGCTGTTACTGAATATAAACCATTACACCAAGACAAATATTACTGCCATACAGTGACCATATAGTGGTAGATACATGGCACACAGTGCAGTTACATTTAGTGACTCACAGCTGACGTGTTTTCTGATGTGTCGTTCATTTTCTTTTTTCTTCCCCATTTGCTCCAGACCACAGTGATAGCATCTCGTGGCTGCCACTTGTCCCTGAAGAATTCACAACACAAACACCTGAGACATCTCCTTTTTCTATCACCTTCCCACCTGTGCCCCCACCCAAATGTACAAATTCCCGATACATAGAGCCCCAAATGGTAATACTTACACCCCTAGTGACCAAGTAGTTAGATATATAGGCTTCCTGTAGAAGTAGTTCATGAAGACTCCTAGCATATAAATAGGAATATAGGTTCCCCTCTTGTAGGTAGGTATATAGGGCTCCCAGAAGGTAGAGTCCCCCAGTTGGTAGTTAAGAGTCCCCCCAGTAAGTAGGTAGATAGGGGCCTCCAGACGGTCGGTAGATAGGTATAGTCTTCCCAGTAGGTATGTAGGGACCCCCAGAAGGTAGGTAGATAGCTGGCCCACAGTAGATAGGTAGATAGGTGCCCCACAAGAGGCCCAACACTTTTCAGGGCTCTTAAAGAGGACAATAAAAAAAACACCTCTGGGCCCTAACAGGAACCGCAGCTCCCCTCTCTCCATGTGCGCGGCCGCGGCGGGGGTGTCTACACAGTTTAAATCAGTGGGGCGGGGCTTCACTGGTTTAATTTGTCACATGTATCATAGCATCCCGGCCGCTGCCGCGCACATGAAGAGAGGGGAGCTATGGTTCCTGTCCTGTCACGGCTCCTGTACTGAAGTAAGTAATTAAGAGAACAATCCTTTTTCTATGTAAATGCATTTAGCTACGAATGCATCTGAGGCCGGGCCCCTCCTCCCACAGTGTAAACCCTCCTCGTTCCTCCGACGGACCCTCCTCATTCTTCTGCGGGCCGCGCCCCTCCTCGTTCTTCTGCGGTCCGGGCCCCTCCTCCTACAGTGCGCCGCGCCCCTCCTCGTACTTCTGCGGGCCGGGCCCCTCCTCCGACAGCGCGCCGCGCCCCTCCTAGTTCTTTTGCGGACCGTACCGCTCCTCCCACAACGCACCGCGGCCCCTCCTGGTGCCTCTAATAGTGTTGTCGGGCCCCTCCTCCCACAGCGCAGCCCCTCCTGGTTCCTCCCGCAGTACAGCCCAGCCGTCCGTGAAACAAGAGCGCCTGCTTTCTCCGGGCCCCCTTGTTTCACGTTTTCCTCCGGGCCCCATACAGCAGTACCGGTAGTACTGCCTTTATGGCGGCCCTGGGCAGAAGCCTGGCTGGGACAAGCAGAACATTTGCTGTTTTCTGTGAGGATTTTGACCTCTCCATGAAGGAATAAAAACTAAACCGACTAAAGCCCAGCTTGTTGAGACCCAAGATAATCCACAAGCTCATTAAAAGGAAGAACCTCTGAGAATCTATTCCAGGGCTTCCTTCTCCTACTGGAGAAATTCTTTGAACTGGCTTTGGATCGCTATACGGGGAAACATGAAGAAAAAGTGTGCCGCTGAGGTCATTTATGTATGCCTGCATCCTGTGTAAATCTAAGTAATATCAATATGCCCTGTCACAAAGGAAAAAGCTTCCACTTCTTTGTCAACAAACTTTTACACAGTCTATATGCTAAGTGGGTGTACCTTCTGGAGCTGCAGGTTTAGGGATCAGTGGTTGTTTCTCTTGCATTTAAACGATTAGAGCACTTTGGTTTTCGATGTGTAGCTGCAGGTTCCCAAATCAGTGGGTGTTACCTGCCGAGATGCTCTCTCTTCCTCTTCTCAATGCTACAGGATAATTGAGTCGCAGGGTATTTCATGGGATGCATTAGAATTTGTGTGATATGGAATCTATATAGAAAAATAGCCAAACTTCCTCAAGTGTGAAAGTGAAATATATGCGAATTGAGTGAGTATTTAGCAGGCACCCCAGCAACTCATAAGCTATTCAATGTCTTTAAACAACTGTCATGCATCAGCACTTTCTAGCGAAGCAAAGACCCAACCAATCTAACAGCAATTAACATATCCATAACAACCAGATATTGATTAAAAAAAATGCATTGAAGATATTAATTTAGTTACAAAACTTGCATCAAAACTTTTGTTCTATCAGCAAATTTCACAAAATCATTAATAACAATGTCTGCATCACCACAACCTGTATATTTTGTTTGTTTTTTCCAAACATTAAGAGCTTTTTAGCACTTGGCAAAAAGCTGTTAAACAAATACTAAAAAGAGCTGAACAGCTTCTTACAGACCGCCAGTCATTTGTCCAGCCTTCAATGGATCATATTTAACACAGTGAGACCACAAACCAACACATATTAAATTTCTAACAAGAAAACTTATCAACAAACATAGACTTCGTACTTAAGAATGGATCAGAACTTTAACACTATTAATATCAAATCTGCTTCGTTCATCATGATTCAGAAGTGGTAAAAAGTCAGAAGAGTGCATGAGTGATGCATATATTTGCATAAAGATGAAGGGGCGTGGCTGAGAATCCTTCTCTCTTTATGCAAGAGCAGAAACGGGACTATCCCTCCCTCTCTCTGTACATGAGCAGATGACCGGCGGTCTGTAAGAAGTGTTTCAGCTCTTTTCAGTATTTCTTTAACAGCTTTTTGGCAAGTGCTGAAAATCGCCAAATATTTGGTAAAAAACAGAAACAAAAAATACAGGTTATGGTGATGCAGACATTGTTATTAATGGTTTTGTAAAGTTTGCTGGTAGAACAAAAGTTTTGATGCATGTTCTGTAGCTAAGACACTGCCTACGATGCATTTTTTCTAAACAACTTCAGGTTGTTTTTGATATATTAAATGCTGTTAGATTCGTTGGGTCTTTCCTTCGGTAGAAAGTGCTCATGCATGACTTTTGTGTAAAGACATTCAATAGCTTATGAGTCGCTGGGGTGCCTGCTAAATGCTCACTCAATTCGCATATATTTCACTTTCACACTTGAGGAAGTTTGGCTATCTTTTTACATGGATTCCATTTGACACAAATTCTAATGCATCTCATGAAATACAATAAGACTCAATTATCCTGAAGCATTGAGAAGAGAAAGAGAGAGCATGTCGACAGGTAACACCCACTGAGTTGGGAACCTGCAGCTACACATCGAAAACCAAAGTGTTCTAATCGTTTAAATGCAAGAGAAACAACCACTGATCTGTAAACCTGCAGCTCCAGAAGGTACACCCACTTAGCATAGAGACTATGTAAAAGTTTGTTGACAAAGAAGTGGAAGCTTTTTCATTTGTGACAGGGCATCTTGATATTACTTAGATTTACACAGGAT
Organism: Phyllomedusa bahiana; assembly: GCA_025379985.1. Taxonomy (NCBI): domain Eukaryota; kingdom Metazoa; phylum Chordata; class Amphibia; order Anura; family Hylidae; genus Phyllomedusa; species Phyllomedusa bahiana. Next base: position 37,539 of record JAODAL010011599.1, read on the forward strand.
GCAGGCATGCATAAATGACCTCAGCGGCACACTTTTTCTTCATGTTTCCCCGTATGGCGATCCAAAGCCAGTTCAAAGAATTTCTCCATTAGGAGAAGGGTGCCCTGGAATAGATTTTCAGAGGTTCTTCCTTTTAATGAGCTTATAAGAAATGACCAAATAAGCCCAGCTGTGGCTAGTAAATAAATCCTCCTTGGGTGAAAGACCCTTCTCAAAACAGAACTCCTCTCCATAGACACAAAATTTCAAAAAATGATGAAAAGAGAGTTTATAGTTCAAAAATTACACATAGCTTTATTGATAACATGATTAAAAGGAATTAACACCATAAAAAAGGCATATCAAGGGATCCAGATAACTGCAGACATATATTACTCCACTCTATGTATTGTATATACAGATCTAAATTCATATAGGATACTCCATATAATAACTACTGGTCAAAAAGCCTTTAGTAAAAATGAATTATCAGAATAGTATAAATAGTACTTAACCATAGCTAGTTGCCACCAGAGAAAAAAGAGATTTACCTCTCAGAACAAGGGGATCCAAACATAGGGGAATAATGGCCCGCAACCCCAACCCCAACTACTCCTCAGTGGGTATTGCATTAAAGTATCTGAACTGTTTAAATATCCCAGATCTAATCGATGTCAGTTGTGGCGCGTCCGCAGCGCATGTGCCGTGTTCGAAAGGAGACGGTCCCCCGTGCCCCACTTCCGGCAGTCATATGCAAATGCGCATGCGCGGACGAACAAAACATCCGGACATGCGCATCGCACATCAAGACGCCGGGGCGGAAGCCGGTGCCAGAATCCTCACACGGGGCATGCGCACAATGCGCTCGCCTTACCATAGATACATGGTTATCGCTCTAGCTCATCTAGGTAAGTATAATATGACAAGGACTAATATGGTATACCGTAATAAATCCCACCAAGATGATCCGATGCCGCATGTCACTAAACACTATATCAGACAGCAGAATACATAGCTAACATGCTCAACTAAGCAAAACATAGTTGACAGAGCATATATATATAGCGATACCATTAAATATAGACATAGAAAATCATAGCACTGAATATCCACATAGACATTAGTACAAATATCAAAAACCATATGATGTACTACATTAAGACAGTATAAATAGCACAAATAGCTTATCCAATAATAGTCAGTTATACAAAATACAAAATGCAAACAATCACAGTGAAGATATTGTTGTCATGTATCAGAGAGTTCAAATCCAGTATGTAGATTCAGATAATCCAGCATTTTTTCTAGGGATAAATAAACAAGAAGAATAAATTAAAACCAACAAGATAAAAACCCAATGGCGATGAGCAGACAAGAAGAGATCAAAAAATGCCGCATCAAAATCTATGCATATAATACGAAGCATAGTCAAAAGAGAACAGCAAAAGAGGGAAAACACCAAAGGGGCAAAATCGATTATGTTCACAAAAATGATGCAAAGCTCAATTTTTCATTGAGTCCATCAGGTGCCATAGAGTTTAGAGATATGATCCACCTGGTTTCCTTTTGTTCCAGACAACGCATTGCGTTGCCTCCCCTAATTCCCAGATGGACCAAGTCAATTCCACAAACTTTTAGTCCTTTGGAGTCACAATTGTGGTACTTTTGAAAATGCCTAGGAAGGGTTTTAAGTTGGTCAATGTCATCCGCAACTTTTGCGTCCACTATGTCACGCACGTGTTCTCGTATACGGATTCTTAGCTCACGTGTGGTCACACCTACATAGGCTTGAGAGCATGGACAGTGGGCCAAATATATCACATTTTTAGTGCCACACGTGATATAATGACGAATGTGAAATGTGCGGCTTCCATCCATGGTGGAGAATACGTTAGTCCTAATCATGTTAGGACATGCAACGCATCTACCACATGGAAAGAAGCCCTGCACCGGCCACGGGTGCTATATGGATTTTGTTGTCGAGGAATATAGTGGCTCTGTACCAGGAGATCACCAAAATTCGTCAATCTTCTGGCTGTCATAAGAGGAAAATAAGGGACAACATCTGCCAAGACCGAATCAGTTTTTAATATGGCCCAGTGTTTTCCAAGAATCTGCCGTAATTCAGACCACTGCTGATTAAATGTGGTAATAAAACGGACGTTGTTATCATTAGATTTCTTTTTAGGTTGTAATAAATGATCACGGAGGGTCCGCTTAGCACGAAAATATGCCTTTTTCAAAGACCTTTTGCTATATCCCCTATCCAGGAATCTATCACGTAGATCCGATGCCTGTACTTCAAATCGAGCATCAGAAGAACAGATCCTACGAACATGAAGAAACTGTCCTACCGGGATGGCTTTGACAGTAGAGTGATTGTGAAACGATGAGGCATGTAACAAAGAATTGACCGCAGTTTCTTTCCGATATATATCGGTCTCTAGCATCCTATTTTTATCATCAATCTCAATAGAGATGTCCAAAAATTCCACCTTTTGTGTGTCTGTTTTAAAGGTCAATTTAATATTATATTCGTTGGAGTTCAACTCACTCATAAAGGTAGTTAGCTGAGGTATCGATCCCTTCCAAAAGAATAGAATGTCATCAATATACCTCAGCCAACATAAAATTTGATCTGCTTCCAAAAAAACCTCAAAACCTAAAAATAAATTTGTGTACGCAGGAGCGCATGCCGCTCCCATCGCAGTTCCCTGGCATTGGACGTAAAAATTATCCTTGAAAACAAAAAGATTGTGTGATAAGATGAATTGCAAAAGTTCAAGGATTAATTTGCATAAGTCCTTATCCAAACCACTTAGTCTCAGAAAAAACTCCACTGCCTCAAGTCCATCCCGGTGTCTAATACTCGTGTATAGAGATTCAACATCCGCTGTTACCAACACTACCCCTGGTTCAACACAGATCCTGTCAATCCGTCTCAGGACGTCCGTAGTGTCCCGTACATATGACGATAGTAACTCCACCAACGTTTTTATCTTGTTGGTTTTAATTTATTCTTCTTGTTTATTTATCCCTAGAAAAAATGCTGGATTATCTGCATCTACATACTGGATTTGAACTCTCTGATACATGACAACAATATCTTCACTGTGATTGTTTGCATTTTGTATTTTGTATAACTGAATATTATTGGATAAGCTATTTGTGCTATTTATACTGTCTTAATGTAGTAGATCATATGGTTTTTGATATTGTACTAATGTCTATGTGGATATTCAGTGCTATGATTTTCTATGTCTATATTTAACAGTATCACTATATATATATATATATATGCTCTGTCAACTATGTTTTGCTTAGTTGAGCATGTTAGCTATGTATTCTGCTGTCTGATATAGTGTTTAGTGACATGCAGCATCAGATCATCTTGGTGGGAATTATTACGGTATACCATATTAGTCCTTGTCATATTATACTTACCTAGACGAGCTAGATCGATAACCATGTATCTATGGTGATGCGAGCGCAATGTGCGCATGCCCCGTGTGGGGATTCTGGCACCGGCTCCCGCTCCGGCGTCTTAGTGTGCGATGCGCATGTCCGGATGTTTTGTTCGTCCGCGCATGCACATTTGCATATGACAGCCGGAAGTGGGAGCACGGGTGACCGTCTCCTTTCGAACACAGCACATGCGCCGCGGGCGCGCCACAGCTGACATCGATTAGATCTGGGATATTTAAACAGTTCAGATAATTTAATGCAATACCCCCTGAGGAGTAGTTGGGGTTGGAGTTGCGGGCCATTATTCCCCTATGTTTGGATCTCCTTGTTCTGAGAGGTAAATCTCTTTTTTCTCTGGTGGCAACTAGCTATGGGTTATTTCTATGGTTAAGTACTATTTATACTATTCTGATATTTCATTTTTACTAAAGGGTTTTTGACCAGTAGTTATTATGTGGAGTATCCTATATGAATTTAGATCTGTATATACTATACATAGAGTGGAGTAATGTATGTCTGCAGTTATCTGGATCCCTTGATATACATTTTTTATGGTGTTAATTCCTTTTAATCATGTTATCAATAAAGCTATGTGTAATTTTTGAACTATAAACTCTCTTTTCTTCATTTTTTGAAACTTTTAATGAGCTTGTAGATTATCTTGGGTCTCAACTAGAGATGGGCGAATTGATTCTAACGAAGTGGAATTCGTTTAGAATTTCAGGAAAACTTTGATTCTGAACAAAGTGTGTTTTTAATTGATAAAATGGCTGCAAGCACATGCCGTTACATGGGGCAAAGATGTCTGAAAGGAAGAACGGTGTAGCCTACATGACATGTGCAGAGATGAAGCCAATCAGAGACCGGCGGGATTCTGTGACGTCACCGCACTATATAAGTCCGGGCGCGACGCTGGGAGCTCATACCACTCTCACTGTACTGAGTAGGGAAGGTGCTGCCGCGGCTGCTTGTGATATCTCATACTAAAAAACTCACTTTTATACAGCGATTTTTGGGGGGGTGTCACAGCTTGTCTCAGAGACTGCTTCTCTTACGTTCTAATTCTGATTTTGTGGGGTATTGGAACTGAAGTCCAGTGTGCGTCCAATGCAGCTGCATATACATTTTAATGCTATCTGCTCAGTTCTTCAGCACATTGAATATCCAAGAGTTATCTAAGCCTGTTCCTGTTGTATTCATTTAAAGAAACAGCGTTTTTACAATCCAAATACCACTTCATTTTTGGTTGCTCATTTCTTTTGCGCAATTTAGATCCAGGGGTTAATTAAGCGTTGTTCTGCTGTTGTGGTCACTAAAAGAAACGTTCTTTTTCACCGCCAAAGAAGACATTTTGCCTGTAGCATAATTCATAACCGAAGGTTAATTACAAGTTTTTCTGTTGTTCTGTACCGTAAAATACACGCCATTTTAACATGCTACAAAGCTGGTAATTGTTGGCAGCATATTTCTTTTGTGCATTTGTATAAAAGATCTAGGGTGTTAATTAATATGTTTATTTGCTGTTTGTGGTCACTAAAAGCAACGTTCTTTTTTCATCGCAAAAGAAGACATTTGCCTCCTGAGCTTAATTCATAACCGAAGGTTGATTACTGAAGTGTTTCTGTTGTTCTGAGTTACCGTTAGATATTACAAGCAATTTCTAACACGCTACGCAAAGTGTGTAATTGTTGGCAGCATATTTCTTTGCGAATTTACATCCAGGTGTGTTATTAAGCATTTTGTGTTCTTGCTGTGTGTGGTGTCATTAAAGAAACGTTCATTTTTCACCGCCAATGAGAAGACATTTGTGCCTGTAGAATAATTCATTAAACCGAAGGTTAATTACGCAAGGTGTTCTGTTGTTCATGTACGTAGAATAATACACGCCATTTTTAACACGCTACAAGCTGGTAATTGTTCGGCACGAATATTTCTTTTGCAACTATGTTTAGATCCTAGGGGTTAATAATGCGTTGTTCTGCTGTTGTGGTCACTAAAAGAAAATTTCTTTTCATCGCCAAAGAAGTACATTTTGCTGTTTTTAGCACATAAAATTTCATAACCGAAGGTTGATTAAAGTTTTCTGTGGTTCTGTACCGTAAAATATCACGCCTATTTTAACACTGCTACAAAGCTGGTAATTGTTGGGCAGCATATTTCTTTTGCAAATTTACATCCAGGGGGTTAATTTAAGTCGTGTTCTGCTGGTTGTCTGGGTCACTAAGAAACTGTATATTTTTCAATCGCCATTAAGAAGACATTTTGCCTGTAGCATAATTCATATCTCGAAGGGTATTTATAGCCTGTTTGTGCTTTGTTATATTCAGTTAAAATTACACGCAGTGTTTTAAACCGGCACACATGGACAAGTATAATTTTTCTGGCCATTTGTGGCGCGCAATTTATATCCAAAGGATAACCGAGAGCTTGTTACTGGGTTCTTTTGGATGTCAAATGTACGGGTGTGTATTCATATGCAGTTATTGTTATTATTATTTATTTTAAAGCGCCTATTGATTCCAGGGGCGCTGTACATTCGAGGGGTGTTACTTATGTATAATGGATAGAAAGTCAAAGTGAGCACAATGATACAGGTGAGTAATGACAATATCTTATACATAGTACTGTATCTTCATTCGCATAAGCAGTGTCTGTACATTTTCTAGTAACAGAAATTGTATGTCAGACAGAGAGGTTGGGCAGGGCTCGCTTGCAGCTGCGAGTGGCAGCAGTGGCAACATACATTCCTGAAGCCAGGCCCAGGTCGCATGCACAGCAAGGGGACGTAACAGCATGGGGTCACTAGGTGTGGCACAACTGACGCGCTGTATTATAGCGGGCCGGTGTGTTGTTCAGCACCCAATGGTCTGTTGAATGGTTGACTAGAGGTCATTCCAATTCCTCCCAGATGACATCTGACAAACGCAGCCAAGAGTCGGTGGGAACGTAAGGACACAACCCTTAGTTGGTCATAAACCCAGAGGTGGGTCAGCGGCCCTCGCACTCGCTCTGTCCCCAGTCCTGGTTACCTGGCAGGAGATCTACTATGGTGGTGGTTCGCGCCACGTATATAGCGAGGATCAACTAATTTGAGGAGGGCCAGTCGCAGCTACTTTGCACAGCGAAGAGAAATGGGGCCAACATCCCCTGCTTCGTGCAGTTTGGTGCTGAAAGTATAGATGGTGGGAGAGTGGCATGGGAATGCTTCCTGTTGTCGTACGTTGTGAGGGGTCTGCATCTAGTGCATAACTAGAGATCCGTGTGTGATTGAGGACTGAGATAGTGACGATGAAACTCAAAGCGCGATGATGGTTGTAGCCGGTACGCACTTGGGATCGGGTGAAGCACAGGTGCTTCATCATCGTCAGGAGAAGAGGGCTGTCAGCTTCCCCGTCAGGTGTAGCAGCTGCAAGCCAGCAGTGTGGTGTTGTGTCGGCCAGTGATCTTGTCAGCATGATTCGGGGTAGCCAGCAGTGTGCGGTCTGTGTGAGTCAAGCTCGGACAGGGGATAGAAAAAAACCCAGCTTCGCAGGTCCAATGAACAGTAGTGGCGAGGGGTGCTCAGCACGAGGGCTGAGCGGTGGTTGTAGTCACTCACGTGCGGATCGTTGGCCTGGGTTAAATCAGATACGCTCGGCTGGTGTAGGCAGTTCTTGCTAAGTACACCGGAGGAGGCTCCGAATAGTGGGTATATGTAGGATTCTTGTAGGCAGAAGTGAGCTTTGGCCAGGGAGCTAACGTTCTGGCCACCATTTGGCCCTGCGTGTCAATCACATGCAGCATTCTACATCTGTGGCTGGGAGATAGAAACATGGCTAGATGTGGTGGTCCATCCTGCCGCTTCCGCTAGCAACAGCCAGCTGCAGCGCCTCATAGTGGCGCGCTATGCCATTGCATGCCAGTCGCAAGGCTCCACCATCCTCTGCAGAAGGGAGGCTGTTTCGCTCTCTTGACATCATCGTCCCGGTCCAGATGCTCTGATGCCTCGCTATTTTATGGGCGCCATGGCAGTCGTTCAGCGAAGCGTTTGCTTAGAAGATGACAACAGTATGGCATCCAACCATCCTATAGGTGCAGAAGAATATATGTAGTCCGGTGCTGGCCTGTCCAAGTTGTTGGTACTGCAATCCCTTCCTGTTTTCCACAATCGTGGACTCTGTCACCGTTTCAGAGGAACTGTGAATGGCTTTTATTGCTATTGGAAGTGCATTTGTCTTTTTCGTTCTGTGCTTGTTTTATGTTATGGTGGTGCCGAGCCGAGGATGTGAGAGTGTCTCCAAGCCAGTAATTTCTTTCCAAAAGGCAGTACCAAAACTTTCATATTCTATGTAGAACGCAGAAAGTGCGCCAGTCCTTGAGCTTATCGGTTGGTGTCCAAGGTGCGACTGGTGGCAAGTGCGGACGGTCGTGAGCTGTAAAACTCTGGTCGCAGGGCCAGTACATGGTCCTTGTACGGCCTACCCTCTGGGTGAATGTGAATTCTGCCAGTGCGCTACACAAGACTTGGACAGAGACGCCGGTCTTTCACCTCCACGTTGTCAATAATGCACTGGCTCCTGAGCCAATGTCCGCCTCTCCACCTCCACCACGCCATCTACAGCCTCCACAAGTACTCGCCCATCTTACCACACGTGTTGGGTTAGGAATAGCGGTTGTGTCACACAGTTTTACACTGGGCTTGCACTCCGCTCAAATGAAGTCACACAGGGGTGAGGACTGGCTTCTGCGTAATGCAGCAAGAAAGCGATGTGGTCTTTCTCCGGGCCAACTGTATGATCGGAACCATGGTGGACGGACCATTGGTAGTAACATGGTGTCCACGTGTCATCGAGGAGGGATGGTCCATGCGCCCTGCATGGCGCCATTGTGTTCAATTGTTGTTTGAAAAAGGTTCCTGATGAGTCTTGTTCCACCGATCTTCAGAAGATTCTGAATGGATGGACAGGAAACTGTGCATGCACTTTCATGCCATTCACAAGACAGGAACACACCTTCTTCGAGTTGTAGCGTTTATGTGGTGGCAGAACGGCCTCCCCAAAAAAGATAAAAAAAACAAAAAAAAAAAAATAAAAATAAAAAAAAAAAAAAGAAAATTAAAAAAAAAAAAAAAAAGAAAAAAAAAAAAAAAAAAAAAAATAAAAGAAAAATAACAGAGAGAGAAATAAAAAAAAAAAGAAAAAATAATAAAAATTACACATATGTGTCTGTTATGTGATGTTTCACCCGTTGAATTCCGCAGCCTGCACTTGTGTGGACGGACTGTATGTGATGAGAACAGAGAAAGGCATTAACAATTTTTTTGATGATCAATAAGCGGACAGGTTACTCCCGCGCTGTGTAACATTTGAGTGTCAGTCCAGTGGCAGACATGCGTGACACTGCGTTTTTGTTGAGGCCATTTTGCTGAGGAGGCGAACGTTACTTTGTACTGTCCCTAGGACTTACGGGATGAGTAACGTCATTTCCACTGCTTCATTTCCTGGAACAGATTGCTTAAAATAATCTGTCTGGGCAGGGGACTGGAGGACGTGGCGGACTATCATCTCGTGGCCACATGATGTCCGGTGGGGACTGAAATGGAGGAGGAGGAGGAAGGACATTGGTGCAGAATGCATTGTCTGGTGATGATGAGTGGGATTTTTTTACCCATGGTGAAGAAAAAGGGAGGTTGCTGGAGACAGCTGGATGGAGGTTAGATGGAGATGAGGAAGAGAGGCAGGATGACCGCAAGCACGTGGGATGTATACAGTGTAGATGGTGGGCAGTGGAGCCCCTCTGGGGTCACTTGTGCAGATGGCCTGGCAGGCCTGCTGCTAGTGACTAGCCGAAAGTCACCGCATCCGGGCAGAGGATGACTTCTGGCTCTCCACCCATATAGGACCCTTGCTTACCTGTCCCAGAAATGGGAGCCTTGTTTTCCCAGCTGCTGAGTGGGAGAACTCAAAACTTCAAATACTTATAGGGATAAGTCCCTACCGTAGTCAGTGGGCCGCGCTGCCTAATTGTTGTGGCATTCGTCCTCCTCTGTCAGGTTCTGATCCGTGGGGTGTCTTCTCAGTGCTCACGTACTGTATCTGCGCGGCTGCTGGGAGAGGTGGTGGTGGTAGGTAGCTAGGTGTACCAGCTTCCTTTCAGCATATGGCAACCTAGAAGTCTGGAGTTCGCTGATTGAGCAGCTACTTCACTCGTGCACTAGTGAGGAGGGCAGTCAGCACAGCTGCCAGCAGGACCTGGAGCAGACCCTGAACCAACGAGGTGGTGGCAATACTTGAGACAAGCCTCTTGCTCCACCTCACCAGTTAGAAGATCCGCTGGAATTACTGGGTAACTAAACTTGGATGTGTGGACCGGCAACTTGCAGGAGTATGCAGTGGGAGAAGATGTCTTGCCCGGAAAGTCGTGTGGAATCGAGCGGTGTGTTCGCGAGTTGAGCAGGGGCAGCATCTCGTTACCCCCATGAGGGAACCGCTTCGTCATGGGGATAATGTGGATGAGAATGATGACCTGTGTCAAGATGAATCGGCGTGGATCGGCCAGATTTTCCACACACCAATGCCTTAGGTGCACAGATTACATCTGCATGACGGCTTCTCACCCAAACTTTGAGGAATGAGTATGGGTTCAAAACTACTGCCTATTCTTCTGATGCCCGCCACGTCTGTGCCCTCATGCCACACATCTGCTGCCAGCCTTCTCCATCTGTGCACCTTACCACGCCTATCTTGTAGCCAGGGACTGGGTTATTGCCAGAGTACCCACTTCACACTCTTGTCATTGTGCCAACTCTATGACCTCATGCTGCTGCTGCTGGTTGCTGGTGCCGTGACATCCACACTGTGTGTGATTGTAGCACCACTCTCTGACCTCATCCTGTTGCTGCCGTCACCTCCCACTCTCTGGCCTGTGCCACTCTGTGCCTTCTACTCTTTGTGCCACATCCGAATGTCATTGTGCCACTGCCTGACCTCATGTGCTGCTGCTGTGGCTGTGCCCATAACTCGCACACTGTGGTCGCATTTGTGCCACTCTGTCTGACCTTATGCTGCTGCTGCACGTCACCTCCACTCTACTGTCATTGTGCACTCTTGTGTTGGGCTTACGACTACTGTTTTGCCACCTCCAGAATGTGTTCATTGTGCCATTGTTCTGACATCATTGCTGTGCAGTGGCTGCTGCGCTTTGTTCGTGCCCTCGCACACTTTTGTCATTGTGTCAGTGCTCTCTGACCACAAGGCTGCTGCTGCGTGTACCTCCTCACTCTCTGTCATTGTGCTCTGTTCTGTTTTGCCCCCCATCTCTTTTGGCCTACTTCTGTTTCTGCTCCACCTCCAGAATGTCATTGTGCCAATGCATGACACTCATGATGCTGCTGTGGCTGATGCTTGTGAACTCCACACTATGTCATGGGGGCCAACACTGTCTGAGCCTCATGCTGCTGGCTCCGTGACATCAACCTCTCTGTCATTGTGCCACTCTGTGGCCGACTCACTGTTTTTGCAACCTCCTAGAATGTCATGTGCCACTGCCTGACTCTTTCATGCTGCTGCAATTAGTGGCTGATGCGTGTGTAATCGTCCACTCTGTGGTCATTGGGTGCACTCTCTGACCTCATGCTGCTGGCTGCTGTGACCTTCACTCTCTGGTTCATTGTGCCATTCTGTGGCCTACTCCTGTTTTTGCCACCTCCAGAATGACATGTGGGCACACTGTCTGCCTCATGCTGCTTGCTGTGGCTGCTGTTCCGTGTTACGCCGCTATAACTATTCATTGTGCCCACATCTGTGGCGCGCCTACTCCTGTTTTGCAACCTCCAGAATGTCCAATGTGTGCCACTTTCTGACCTCTTGCTGCTGTGGCTGCTGCCGTTCACTCACTGTATTAAACTCTCTGTCTCTGATGTTTGCCACCTGAGCTCCTCAGCTTGTTTTTTTTCCAGCTTTCGCTGCCATGACTTTATCAGGTACATTACACTGTCAGTTTTTTGGTCAGTTTATGCCCTCTTAGTGCCCAGGAATTTTTAGTGAAGCAATTCTAATGAGCAGGCGGCAGTATCTGCGTTTCATTACTAAAAAGATAAAATTGTATGAAGACTCAAACCAACCTCCCGTCTGCATATTTAAGCATGGCACTACGTTCTACAGCACCTGCAGGATCTGTGGATGAGCCTGAAATAGCTGTTTTTTAAGGCGAATGTCGTACCAGTAGCAAGTTCGGGACCGAAGACAAATTTTTGTCGGGAGAGTGAAAATTCGGCAATAAGTCATCCGAATTGAATTTTTTGTGAAATCCGCCATCTCTACTTATAGAACATCGTCACACCCTCGCCCACGATTATGCAGCCTACATAACTCACTATAATCTAATGTAGATTGATATGTCCCCTTCATCCCGCAGTTGCTGACATTCCTGCGTCTGCCAGTTGCCTGGTCTAGCGGTGCCGCCATTTTTGGGGAGGGCCTCTAAAAACTCAAACCCACTGCGATTGCACAATCTTGATACTTGGACCCAATATTTGTCCTTGGTTTCATTCTCTGCTCTGAGAAGTTTTGGGTAACCCTTCCTTCGTCTTATCAATATGCCCAGTTTCTGACATTTTTCATTCTTTCTAAAGGTGATTGCAGTTGATTGTTTAAGAGACTTTTCTGCATTTCGAGGAATGTGTCTATGGATTTCTCACTACAATGACACACTATTTCTACTATATTAAAGGATTGTTGTTACTCAAACTGACAACTCTCCCATTCCTTTTATTGTAACGGCTTGGGATGATGCGCGAACTGAGTAAATCTTTTCACTCCAGGATCAGTGGCATCGGCTGTGTTTTCGCTCGATGTCATAGATGCGGTGATGGCTAACAGAGAGCAAGGAGAACAGCTTTGAAAGTTAGTACTCTAGGTGGTACGAGGGTTCCGCCTCTATTGAATACACCGATGGTTCCAAATCTTGTGGCTTGGGAGTGTGTTGCTTGGCGCGTGTGTGTGGTCGGAGCATAGAACCATGTTACATATTTGGTGGGACTGTCAGGCTTTGCAGGGCTTGTTGGATGCGCGAGTATACGACACTAGTAGTTGAGACTGACAGGCTAGGCTCGCATTTGAGAACGCCTGGAGGCAGCTCTTCTTCTTTATTGTTTGACAATTTTCGATTGCGTGTCATAATAAGAGAATTCATTGCTGCGTCATCTCCTACCAGGATGCAAGACAGTCATTGTCAGGCATTGGGGGTCTCTCTGACCCGACCACTGTTGCGGAAATGGCTGACAGAGGTAACCTCATCACGTACCCAAATGGAGGAAACACTTTTTGGGTTATCTTCTTGAAACGACAGATGTGCACTGTGTGGCAATTGCTTGGAACGTGGACACCTTGGCTCTCTTATCAACTTTCTCCTGCATTTCGTGTTGCTTTACGATAAGTTGGCGCTGTGCTCATCCTGTTTATCCCACTATATCCTTTCGCAGTCATGCTATTGGTATACTGGGTTTAAGTACTTTCTGAGAAAATCCACACCCCCATGCCCCCTCTTCCCTCCCTTTTTATTTTTTTTTCCTTTTATTTTCCCTTCTATCACCCCTCTTCTGTCTTTAGAATAATACCTTGTGTTATTACCAGGTCTGATATAGTGCTTCCTTCGGGGGACTTACCCCCGATATTGTACTGATAGGCTTAATTTGTCTGTTATTTTTCATATTGCCTTTTTGTTTGATTCACTGATTTCACGTTTCTAACTTTATCGTATGCCTTTGAAATTATTTGTTTTTTGGTTTGTTGATGTTATTCCTGACTTTGCTTTTTTGTTGGGGACTTTGCGCACTAGTCGTCCGTTTGTTACTTTTTTGATTATACTTAATCTGCACAATTATTTTCAAGAAAGCGTTTGGAATCATATGAACGGGAGCAAATTGTAGTGGGTTTCTCCTTGCTTAGATGTTTCTGTTTGGGACCTGATGATTCATGATCACTGTTTGATTATTGCACTTACGTTGTTAGTGGCCCATTTCATCTTGCTATGGGGGCCCCCTTATTACTGAATTTATCTTACTAATGATAATTAAGTCATATAATATGATGCTTATTAGAAATTCATGAAATTATTGCAAGGTCGATTGTCAAAATTAATCATTACAATGCCTACCCTTTGATACCATAACAACATACAAAAATAAAATTAAAAATAAAAATTAACTGGAAGTGGACCGCAATACAGAAAAAATAAAATATGTATAAAATAAAGAGAAGTAAATATTAAGAAAAATCAAAGAGCTGTTTCGAAAATAGAAACTAGAAACAGTAAATTTGATTACACTGAGAATGAAGAAGAAAAAGAAAATATAGTGCTGGCGACATTGTAATAATGTATTGAACAAGACTTTAAACAGAGGATGGCGATACATAAAAACAATTAGTGTCAACTCAACTTTTTATCTGCCGTCTGTAGCTGTAATTTCAGGGCAGTGTTTTGAGTTTAAAAGTTGGAAAACTGGTTCTATAGATTTCATTATATTATGCCTCTGGTATTATAGTGGTGCACTACAAATTAGTGCCAGTTAGACTTTCAGTTCTGGAATATGAAACACTGTTACCTGTGAAAGCAAAAATATAGTAAAACCATATATGCACAAGTGACCAAATCATTAGGCAGAGAACAAAAATATCTGTACATCACAATTGGGATGTGTAACCTATTTAATTGTTGCAGGACAATCGATCATTGTTTACATATGAGCTCAGTTATTACAACACATGTATTGGCCATATACGGTAAATAACTGGTGTTGTTTCCCTTCTTTTTGATTAAAAAATAACTGTTTGTTTTTAATGACATGTTGACACAAATATAAAAGGTTATTTTATTTTGCCCGTTTATACATGTATGAGAGACTTCATCCTAAAGAAAATATTAAACAAAAAAAATATATAAAAAAAAAATATATAAACCAAAAAAACAACAATGAACATAACTAGAATATAAAAGAAAATTATCATAAAACAAGTAGAAAACTATTCTGTTTCATTATCCTTTCACACAATATATCCTATTCTGGCGCATAATTAAGACGCAAAAAGTTTTACTTGTTATTATAACCATTACGGTATTTTGTGCTGTGCTATTTGAGTTACTGAGGGTAGGGCAATCTGGTGACCGCAGATCGGAAGGGTAGATTAGCCCATAGACCGTACAAGGGTGCAGTACCGACTCTTTCATGCTGCCTATATGGTGGTGTAGCTTGTCTTTTATGGTCCTCTTTATTGAGATTGAAGTCCTTTTTGCTGCTGCTTTGGTTACAGGGTTGCTATATGTAAACCACCAGTACCCTGAACTTCATTGGTAAACGCTTTGTTTTTTTGGACTATGGCTTTCATTTTCAGGTGAAGAGTGCTTTTATTTCTGTTTTCATAGAGTGGCAATTTATAGATCATTACATTCCTGGGGACAAATATGATTATATTAAAGATATCTCATTATTTGGCTCTGTGCATATTATATAATTATAGAGAGACAGCGATGTGATAGGCTCCATTTCTCCTTGGACTGTATTTTGTGGATATTACTCTTGCTTGTAAAACAATGGTATATAAAAATTATTTTGTGTCTGCACATGCCAAAAATACTTTTTGAATAAAAATATGAGATAGGTTTGCAATGATTAGAGTAGGTTCCCCTCTCTGTATTGAAAGTCCACTTGTCTGGATTGGATGTGGGGCTTAAGAAGTTTGCATCAATAATGTGTGGAAACTAAGAGAACCTGTCACGATATTTTTTCAAGTATTGTAAGTAGTAGAGAATGTTTTCGCCAAAGTTCATTTGTGCCTTTGATAGATTTTTTGTGTAGTGTTAGTAGTGTACTACTGTAGTGGCATGAAACGAGAACCTATGTCCAGTCTGTCTGTTTCTATGAGTAGTTACAAGCCAACTACAACTGTTCCACTATTCAACCCTCTACGTCTAGTTTTCACCTGTGAGTCTCAATATTAGTTTAAATCCCAGACATTTCTTTATTCTGTCTATTGTAATTGTCTTGTGTGTTCTATTCCTTACGCAGTATTTCTTGCATTTACATTTGCCCACTGTTAGAGCAACAGGAGTTATTACAGCTAGTAATCTGACTGGATAAGTGTCTCAGCGCCATGTAACCGCAAATCAGGGGGGGAGCTCTCTCTTTGCAGCTCAGATAACCAGTCTGAGATGGAAAGTTCCAGAACGAAGGGAGTCGAAAGCAACTATGACTCCTACAGAGGAACATCATGTCTTCCTGTACCACTCAGCTGGCGTGTGTGCCTACCACTTTTGTATACTTCTAAATTTCAACCTGCATCCAGTACAAGCAATTAAGGATTTCACGGCCAGACAGATGGGGTCTACTTCAGTTGTCACAGTTAGGACTACCCATATATATTATTTAAGGAGCGTACTGTCCAGTCGGAAGTGGTCGTTTGAGGGGTTCCCCCAACTCCGACTAATTTTCGTCCTGGCTTCCATGTACAATGGTCCTTTGCGTCTTCCACCCTGTAACCAGTGTTGCTTGTTGGCAGCTGTTACAGAAGTTCTCGTACTCAAGCTCAAGTTATCTTACTGACCTGGCCTCGTTCGCTGAATGTCTCACCTCTCTGGATCAGGTCGGTAAGCAAACTCTTTACTATCTTACTACTACTGTCAAATTCTCAAGATTCTAAACTATACTTCATCGCCAAAATCATACTGCAATCTGTCTTTATAGTAGTACTAAAGTGCTCAGAGTACCAGCTCCAAGAGCTCTGATTACTCCCGCTAAGTTGCTAATTAACAAAGCTGTATTTTACCTTGGCATCACCACACCTTGACGAGAGATTGTAGCAGTTTTACTTGTATTCTACCAACCATTCCGCAGCTTCTAGTAAAGTCAAACTGTTACCTCAAGGCTACGTTTGCTGTGACTGTCTCGCTAGTGGGCATTGTTGTGCGGGTTGGGTAGCAGGGAACATTGTGCAGTCTGAGGTAGGGCCTGTGGGTCAAGTCCATCCCATATACCCCCTCGTTGCCCATACTTTGGCTCCGGGACTACGTAAATGGTGCCTCTTTGTACCCTAATCACCGGCTTGTCGCATAACTGATTTGGATTGTTGTTTGGTATGTTTACTAAACTCATTACACCAGTCCATCAGGATGTTGGTAAAGCGTTTGACTTAGGACCTTGGCATTGGTTGGAGTGATATCCTTTGTGGGGTAATTAATGCTTTGTCATTGTTAGCCATTCGCACACAGAAATTTGCTTCCATCAGGAGATATGTCAGAGCCCGTAGTTTTACAGCCTTGTATAATTTGTTAATAGTTGTTTCAGAAGATAATAGGAATCAATCTTCTTGACAGAATTTTAACCTTTGTAGGGCATTTTTATACCTCTTGTATTGCCCTACCCAACAGTTCTTGATTCTTATTTCTGCACTTGGCCAAATTGTCATTAATTTGTGTGTGCAAATGTCAACTGGCGGCAATTGGTCCCTGGAAGCCGCAATGCGGTAAAAGGGGCTGTACATTTTTTGTTATTGTTAATTATTATTGAGGACCACAGCTTCGAACTTATGGGACAGATGAAACTACAGTTGAGATTATAGGTGTTAATGTCCCAAGAGTGACTGTGAAAAAGATGAACCTTTGCTTAGCATTTCTGAGCAATGGAAGCACTATAAGTTACCAGTAGTGATCTACACACAGGGCTTCCTAGTATCCTCTGTTTAGTAACCAGACATACATTTATGTTGATCAGGCTGGGATTTTGGGATGAGAGACTCTGCACTTCCCAGTTCTTGGTATCTGCAAAATTGCCGCTTCGCGCTCAGCCAGGTGTCCTCTCCAATTTAACATTTCTGTCTATGACTGTTTCAGTCTAAAGAAACTATACAGAGCACTCACGTGAAACGGAATATGTCAATCTACATGAAAGAGTATGCGAGTAAAACCGCTAATATCCACCGCTGATGAGTTTAAAAATCTTGATGCTTTATTAATTCTTCATGAAAAGTATACAAGTATGGACAAGCCAATAAAAGCACCCATGCATGGAGGAGCGTTTATATCTAATGACGGGCTGTATATGGGAAATCACAGCTTGACGCGTTTTCGAAAGAAAACCCTTTCTTAGTGGGCTACACTACAAAATGGCATACGATTGCTTAAAATGGCCCCCGAGTGAGAGAGTTCAGTGATTTGACTCTCCCACATCGTTGTTGAATCCATTAAACTTTCATATAAATTTATACAAAAAAAAAAAAAAACAAGACAACAACATGAAAAAAAAATAAAAACAGCAACAACCATAAGAGAAAAAAAAAAGAAAAAAAAAGAGGAAAAAGGAGGGGGGAAACATCGTATGGCATTATAATTAAAATGAGAAAATATCAACTAATAATAATGTCATAATGTCTTGTTTAATATTTAAGTCCAGTTGGAATACCTCGTATTATGTTGTGGAGGACGTCAAATCAGTGCTCTTTCTACTTCGGGGGCACCATTTTTAGCATCGTATGCCATTTGTAGTGGTATGCTACGATAAGAAAGGTTTTCTTCTGAAAAAAAAACCGGGGGCGTTCAGCTGTTTTCCCCTTAAGACGTTCATTAGTATCGCTCCTCCATGCATTGGGTGTTTAATTGGCTTAGTCCATACTTGTTTTTTTTAATGAAGAATTTAATGTAAAGCATCAAGATTTTTAAAAATCTCATCAGCGGTGGGATATTGTAGCGGTTTCCTGATTCCCGCTTTCTGCATGTCTGTGATACTCGACTGGGCTGGTGGCGCTACAACCCCAGCTCTATCCTACCCGCGGCATTATGTTTAAGACGGTGAGCGGACTTATTTATATTATATAATATTCAATGTCTACATTTCTTTTAGTGTTAGCCTCCAGAAATCCTAATTTCTGAACAGATAATCCATCTATTTCTGACTGTAAATTATCCATTTTCGACCTAAACTGTGTTATTTAGAAATTGCACAGAGACCAGAATCACCAATCGTGCTATATCTGTAGTGAAAAATGGAAATTTCTGCTCAAACTTAATTTCCTTTTCTTTTTTCACTTCAGCCAAACTCCTTCGCATCTTGAGCTGAGACATTTGAATATCATGGCTCAGTTTCCCCTTTTTTACTGTTCTTACCTAAGTATTTTATTGTCTCTTATTCTACTCTATTATGGAGTGTTGCATTGAGCTGGTGTGTCAGGTCTTCATCATTTGTATATCCAAAGATTGAGCATGCATTCGATGATAAACAATAGAGGCGCATACTCTGTTACATGTGCTTCTTGCCACAGAGTTCAAGTATTTAGAAAGTACAGAAAATATACACACCAACACAAATGACAAAATAAATTCACTCTCAACAACTATACAGACCTCACAGACTGTTAGACTGTTGTAATTCTAGTCTAAGTTTAATACTTTGCGTGCAAACTTTTCTCACCCACAGCTCTAACCATCAAAGCAAATTCGTTACTGTGGATAAACAAGCTAGGTCTTTACTTAACACAAGGTAAACGACTTTTTACTCTACTCTACACAATACTGACCAAACAATCTACAACTACAAAATTTATAAAATGTAAATACACATTTAATACATCACAAGGTTTGTCTTCGCGGTAGCCAAGATCCAGGCTCTTCTGTCTCTAGAAAAATTTGGAGTAGAGCAGATTGCAGGAATTTAGAATCTGTGGTTTTGGGGTGTATGCACCTTAACAATGAACAAGAGAGAACAACTGGATCTTTTAATAGGGTTTATTACAAAGGATAATATTATGGGTACTGAAGGTATTCGCAGAACCCTTTACATTTTTTCTGTCTTTGTTTCTTTGCAGCCATTTGTACAGCATCTAAATAGTCTCTTTTTTTGCTGATTAATGTACGCACTCTTCACCCCATCTTTGTAAGAAAAAAAACAGAAATGTAGATATTTTTGAAATGTGTATTAATCAAGGTAACATTATAAATATCACATTGTCATAAAGGTATTCTGGGGACCCTTTTCTCAGTATTGAGTAGAAGCACCTTTTGATGCTGAGTATCAGTTCAATGTGAGTGCTTCTTTGGGAAATGATTTGCAACAGTTTTTCACAACATGGATTTGGGTGATCCTCGGTCGCCCATTTTCCTTGCAGATCCTTTCAGTTTGACTGCAGCGTTGGGTGATGGTGAACAGTTGGTGGACAAGCATTCTCAATGGTCCTTCTCCAGAGATGATCATTGGGTTGTAGGTTTCAGGGCTTTGGATGGGCAGTCAGGGTATGGTCATAGAGTTGTTTCTGAGTGAGCCACACTGCTTTGTTGTATTTTAAGCTAGTGGTGTGCTTTAGGGTAATATGTCTTGTTGGAAGTGATACCTTCGGCCAGTGTACTGAGGTCGCCAGGGGCAACTCTGGACGAGGTTTCGAATCCAGCGATATCTCTTAGTTTATACTTGGTGCATTCATCTTTTGCCTCTGAACGTCATCTTTGCACATTGCCGTCTTATTGCAAACAGTCGGTCCTGTCCCTGTAGCTGAAAAAACACCACCATAGCATGATGCCACCACCGCCCTGTGTTCACTGTTTGGGTGATTGTATTGGGCTCGGTTGGTTATGTGATGTGCTGGTATTTCTCCAAACATTCCGCTTATACAATTAAACACGCCTAAAAAAGTCAATCTTCATCTAATTAGACGCCAGAGAATCATATTTTTCTCATAGCCCGGGCGTCCTTCTTTGTTGTTTATTTTTTTGCAATTCTGTATGTGAGGCATTCCTTATGTCTTGTAATGAGGATGAGGCTTCTGTGCGGCAACAGCTGTCTGCTATTAGAGGCCCCATGTGGTGGAGGGCTGCTCAGGTTAGTTTGACTTTGAGGAAAATTTCTCCAGCTCCCGTACTGCATCTCTGGAGCTGCAGCCACAGGGTTCTTGGTGTTCTTCTTTACCTCTCCCACCCAAGGCTCTTGCTCCTACAATTGCTTAGTGTAGGCTGGAAGGCAGGGTGAGAAAGAGTTGTGGTGTCCCAAACTTCTTTCCATCTAAGGATTATGGAGGCACTGTGTCTCTAGGAACCCTTGAGTGCTGCAGAACAGAAATTCTTTGTGTAACCTTGGCAAGATGTCGGTGCCTTGCACCACAATCATATCTCAGAGCGTCGCTGTGGGCAGTTCTTTTACCTATGATTCTCATGTGTGTCTGACATGCACTTTGAGCTGTGAGGTGCTGTTCTATAGAGATCAACGCAGGTGTGTGCCCTATTCCTATCAAGTTCCATCAGTTTAATCAAACACTGAGCTGGACACCAGTGATGGAAGGAGTAGAACCGGATCTCAAGGAGGACTCAGAATATGGAAAATGGATAGCATGTGATTAATTTTGGTGTGCATGTAGCAAAAGGGTTTTTTGAATATCTTTATGGGACCATCGTGATATTTCAGTTTTTTCTTGTTTATACATTTGCAAAAATCATCTACATCGATTCTATTTTTTTTTCTGTTCAAGATGGGGTAATGAGCTCATGAAAAATGAGAACCTTTTGGATCTTACGCAAATGGCTGCCAATGAAGACAATAGTATTATTAGGGAGGTGAAAATTTAAAGGGAGTATGAATGCTCTGTTTCCATACCCACTGTTATATATGAAAAGTGAGTATCTGAGGGACAAGGCTCGAACCACCTCTCCGGGGGCGAGAAGAGGAGCGGTTGCAGGAAGGATGGTGTGGAAGAAGAGACCTAAACTAGCCTTGTGTGCCAGTCTGTGATGCAGGCACACCAAACACATGGACACTCATCCGCATTGCCCATCCCTGGAACACATACAGAGAGTTCGTTTAACCGCAATCAACACCCTGTTCTTTTACAATCGCATAGAGATAGTCCTTGTTACGTGATCAATTTCTCCATTGATGTCGCGCGCCTTCTTTGTTCCAGAGATTCAACATGCATTCTGTGTGTGGAACAGTCATAGGATGGCTTTGGCTCTTACCCAGGTCCTGGTTGAACCATCAATCTAGATGGTCCTTGAAGGATGGGTGTTAGGACATGCCAGGTGTCGACTCAACCTTCTCGGTCCAGTATTGGTCCCTTGGCTAGTCCCCGGAGTTTCGATTGCTAAGGTTCCCTTTAACAATAGTGCCATATGATTTCGACTTGAGGGGTTAAACACAACGGATTAACGCAAGTTCCGACTGGATGGTCGCGGTAGTGATTGCTAAGACTCTTATACAACTGACTTGAGCGTGAGGCGCTTACCAAACGGCTTAACGACTGTGAGAGCGACCTCACAACTGCCAGTAAATATGTGTCCCCCAGTGAAGGTAAATGGTTCGTCTCCCCTCAGTAAGTAATACGCCCCCCAGTAGGTGGGTATATACTTTATATATCTCCCAGTAGGTAGGGTGTTAGGTTTATATGTCCCAGCAGGTATATAGGCATGGTTATTGGATCCCCTGCAGGTATAGTTGGCAGGTTAGTGGAGTCCCCTCCAGTAGGTATATAGGCAAGTTATGGAATCCCCCAGTAGGTAATATAGGCAGGTTTAGGTCCCCCGCAGGTTCTAGTACTAGGCATGGTTTTAGGTCCATCCCAGAAGGTATATCCATCGTCACGGCAGGTTTAGGTCCCCAGCGAGGTATATAGGGCAAGGTTTAGGTCTCCCAGAAATGGTATATAGACAGGTTTAGGTCCCTGCATGGTATATAGCCAGGTTCTGGCGTCATCCACAGAATAGGTATATAGGCAGGTTTTAGGTTCCCCAGCAGGTATATAGGCGGTTGTAGGTCCCCAGCAGGTATATAGATAGCGCTGTTATAGGCCCCCACAGCACGTGTATTATTTGGTAGCTTTATAGGCCTCACAGCACTAATGTAGGTAGGCTTATAGGCATCATACAGCACTTATGTAGGTAGGCCGCTTATAGGCCTCAGGAAGCATATGTAGGTAGCTTATGCTCTTTCACAGACATATGTAGGTAGCTTATAGGCCTCACTAGCACTAGTATGTAGGTAGATTATATGGCTCACAGACATATGTTGTGTAGATTATTGCTCGTCACTGCACGTATATAAGTAGATTAATAGCCCAGTCCCTCCTGCAGACTATAATATTAGGATAAGAGCCCCCCTCCACTGCTCACATATAACAGTAGATAAGTAGCCCCTCTCCTCCGCTGCACATGATGACAGTTGATAATAGCCCCCTCCCTGCAGCATATAACTGTAGATATTAGCAGTCCCCTCCCTGCACATATAACAGTAGATAATAGTCCCGCCGCACTCCTGCACATTTAACAGTAGATTATAGCCCCCCTACCCTGCACATGGAACAGTTATGATAATAGCCCCCCTTCCCATGCTCTGATATGAACAGGTGGATGAATAGCCATCGCCCTCCCTGCACATATAATATGATGAATGAGCATCCCTCCCTTCTGCACTTTATAACAGTTAGATAATAGCCCTCCATGCACGATTTAACAGTAGATTATTAGCATCCCTCCCTGCACTTTTAATAGTGATATTGCATCCCTACCTGCACATATATAAGTTGATAATAGCATACCTCCTGTGCACTATAATAGTTAGATAATAGCCCCTCCCTTGACAGTAGTAACAGTAGATATAAGCTCCCTTCCGCCTAAACATATGAGACAGTAGATAATAGCCCCCCTCTACTGCACATACTAATCAGTAGATAATGAGCGCCTCCAGCTTGCTGCATATTAACTAGTAGATAAATAGCTTTTTTTCCCCTCCTGCCCACATATTAACAGTAGATAATAGCCTCTCCCTGCACATATAACAGATAGATAACTGGCCCCCGCTCCCTTGCAATATAACAAAGATAACAGCCCGTCCTGCCCGCAGTGCACATTTTAACAATTGATAATTGCCCCCTCCCGTGTACACTCATGTAACAGTAGAATGATAGGCCGCGCCCTCCTTCTGGCAATATAACAGGTAGATGGTAGCACCCCCATCCTGCACTTTAACAGTAGGATAATAGCCCCCCTCCCTGCACATATAACAATAGATACAACAGACCCCTCCACTGCCACAATAACAATAGATAAAACCCCCTCCCTGCAACATATAACAATAGATTACAGCTCACTCCGCTGCACATATATAACAATAGATAATAGCCCCAGCATGAATAGCGCTAATTTAAAGTAATACCCTGACCGCACTTACATTGACTCTCGTCTCCCTGCGCTGTCGCTGCTCCCGGTACACTTTTTCTTCAGCGGGCGTGACGTTTCACCAGGCACTGTGCGCTTGAGGGCAGCTGGTGTATGACGCGCACGCCACCTGGGCTGTGGCACTCCCGGCTCGCGCACAGTAGCCGCATCCTGACTGAGGCCACAGATTCCTCGCGGAGCTCTCTGCCTCCGCTGAAGCATTAATGGATGTGCGTCCGATAGGACGCACATACTGTTAGTTTCCGCCACCGCTGCCGTCGCCAGGTCCTAAGACGCTAAGCCGATAGCTTAGCGACTGTAGCGGCTTAGGACCCTATGATCGCGGCGGCGGCGGATCAGCGGTCGGCGGCCGAGGGGACTACCTTGTCATGTTGTTTCTGTGTAATTGTCAAATATTTAATATATGGCCAGTGACCTTTGTGTCATTTCAGGGAAAACATGTGTCCTTCAGCTGGGGAGTTGGTTGCAGGTATTATGGGCACTGGTTGTCATCTTTTCCACCTGTCTTGTCCATTTTCCTGATATGGTCAGCCAGGGACTGGTAATCCTTTGGTTGGCATGGAGTGTAAATAGGATTTTTGATATTTAGAACTTTTAATAATCATGTTGAATCTAAATCATTGGGATCCTGGACTTGTAGTTCAATATTCCACAGCAAGTAGTAGCTGTGGAACTATAAGTTCCAGCATGCCACAGCAGTCACAGGAGGTGAAAATGAAATGAATATTTCTTAACAGGGAACAGACAGCAAATAAATATAAAATATAAAAAGCCTTCCTGCACTATCTGAAAAAAAACAACTTTTGTGCTGGAGTTACATTAATACCTGTTCTGACTTACATTACAAATTCAACTTAACAAACCTACAGTCCCTATACCATCCGTAACATGGTCACTGCCTACAGATTGTTGTTGGTACTACAATTCTTTATTTGACCACTAGAGGGAGTAGGCAACATATTTAAGATCAATTGCTCTTACTTGCAAACACAGACAATAAAGGGCTCCTTAAGATGAGCTTTTAACTTTATGTACTAAAATACCTCCGAAAGAGCTTTTCAAAACATTTTTTCTACCATCTGCACCCTCTATTGAGGGTCATGGACAAATATCTATCAAAACACCAAGTTAAAAGACAGACCTGTCGGGCATCCTCAGGTTCTACTGGTGTAAGAAGGGTTTCTCAAAACAAATCTTCTGACTCTATGATGACTAAGGGAGCACACAAAACCCTTATGGGGGACAAGGCTTCCAAATCACAATTGGGTCAAATGCAAAAGGATTATGAGGTGGAACTATTATCTCCGGAGCTCTTTTCCAGGGATGACATTACCCCCCCAACACCCTCACACGCTTATCTCCCACTAGCTCTATAAACTCTCACCTTGGGCCTGAACCACTAAATGCCACCTGTAACGCCGCATGCTGCGGTCCGACACCAGGACCGCGGTCGCTTGCGCCTCCCGGCCCCCGGCATCTCCCGTGCCACGGACCGGGCGCCCGACCCAAGGTACAGCCAGCCCAGCATGCGCTGCGCTGCTACTCACCTAGCCGTGTTCTACTTCCTCCTTCAGCGGTGTGCGCCAGTCTCTGCTTCTGCCTGCATGATCCCGGCCGGCCACTAGGGGAGCGCGCGAGCAGCTTTCTTAGATTTAAAGGGCCAGTACTTAATTGGCGTTCCCTTTCCACCTATGGCCTTGGGGCACGGCTTTATAGGGATACCCCTTCCTGTCGTCGGCACCCAGTTGTTGGTGTCCCTGTGTTAGCTACGGCAGTGTGCATTTGCTAGCAGTCTTTCTGACGGTTCCTTAGCTGCTACATTTCCGTTCCTGCCTTGTCAGTCCTGCCTTGCCAGTCCTGCCTACTATGGTTCTAACACAAATATCAGTGGCACACTAAAGACTAAGTAAAAGCTCAAGGTATATAGGAATATTGGAAATGCATTACTGCTAAGGAAAATATGAAAAACCTGGGACTCTTAGTTTACAGTATTTGATCAAAGATTGTATAAAGCTCACCTCCCAAAACATCAAGGGGATCCCAGAGCAGGTGAATCCCTACACTGAACAATTTACCTCACTAGGCATCAATCCAGACTGCAACTTCTCAGGGAGTGGTAGGAACTAGCAATTGGATTATCCTGCACTGGTTTAAGAGAGGCAGCTGAGATTGCCATTTCTCAAATAGACTACAAAACGTAATAAGGCTGTGCACATCTAAAATATACTTTGAAAAACGCAAGCATAGGTGCACACTGAAAAGGCAATAGCATACATCTAACACAAATATCAGTGGCACACTAAAGACTAAGTAAAACCTCAAGGTATATAGGAATATTGGAAATGCATTACTGCTAAGGAAAATATGAAAAACCTGGGACTCTTAGTTTACAGTATTTGATCAAAGATTGTATTAAGCTCACCTCCCAAAACGTCAAGTGGATCCCAGAGCAGGTGAGTCCCTACACTGAACATTTTACCTCACTAGGCGTCAATCCAGACTGCAAACTTCTCAGGGAGTGGTAGAACTAGCAATTGGATTATCCTGCACTGGTTTAAAAGAGGCAGCTGAGTGCAGCAATGCCAATGAGATTGCTATTTCTCAAATAGTCTACACAACGTTATGAGTCTGTGCAAATCTTAATGATACTTTGTAAAACGCTAGCATAGGTGCACACTGATAATGCTATAGCATACATCTAACACAAATATCAGTGGCACACTAAAGACTAAGTAAAACCTCAAGGTATATAGGAATATTGGAAATGCATTACTGCTAACTATGGTTCTACACTCTAGTGTCCTAGTCCAGTTCCACGCTCCGGTCGGCCCTGTGTCTGCGCTACCTGCTTCGGCTGTCACCACTGGGTCCTGCGTTGGGGGGGATTCCCTGCAGCAAAGCCCATCCTGCCATGCAGCGGGCTCCGGTGAAGACAAGGGGCCCCTTACACTCCGCTCCCCGGCGTAGGTTATGCCAACTTCTAGCGGTGAACGGTGGATCCACTTCCCGCTCGCTGAGAGGTCCTGACACCACCTCAGAGGCCCAGGAGGTAATTTTCTGTCTAATGCCACTTTTTTTTATAAAGACTGAGGTTTTACTTTACATCCATCAACTCCGCTCAAATCTCTGATCAATACCAACACACAAAAGATAGTGGATTTGGAAAATCAAGTGCATCTTGTGAAATGTTTTCCTCTACTCTAAAAAAAATTTCTATTCCAATCAGGGAGGCAGGAGTGATTCTGAAAGAAAGGTTGAACATTTAGAAAATCATAGCTGACACAATAATTGCTTTTTTTTGGAATTCCTGAGATACTGATGGTGAGAGCTGCAACATAACCCAATATTTTAAATCCATAAGCTTTGGGTATGGGGGAAGCTCCAAATCTGGGCACCATTGAAAGAGCAGACCAACAAAGGATCTCAAAGAGCGGTGGGGGATGGAATGCCATGCTCAGACCAGTAATAGCGAAATATTTGAATTGGGGCAGTAAAGAACAAATTTTAGGACCTATAGAGGAAAGAATGGACAGCAAATTAACGGACACAAAAATTCGGGCCTATCAGGATTTTCTGCAGGGTGACCCAAAAAAGGAAATTATTTACCCCCAATTTCTAAACATTTAAAATGATCAGGCCATAAGATTTCATACTCATATACCCGGCCAAATTACGAGTCCAGATTGAGGGTGGGACAATGTTTTTTTGCAGTCCCACCTCAGCTAGAAACATGTCCAAATAGGAGAACATAATAATGCACCTTGATCTTTGTCAGGAGGTATAGATGTTCTGTTGCTGACACTTGCTTTTCTTTTTCAAGCTGACATGCAGCAAAATCTTATAATCTAGGCTTCGGGGACTTCGATAAGACTCAAAACCCAATATGTTTGGTTATGTTTTGTGTTATAACTGAGCTCACATTTTATCTCTTTAGGCAAAGACAGAGCGGTCCCGTGGTCCTCCAGGGCCTGTGATTCCCTGAAATCTGGATACCTCCTACTGCATGCTGGGATGGCGGCGGTCCAAATTTTAATGATGACCTTGACATTGATGGATCAGGTACCGGATGTTACATGACACACACCACACATATCGCTGATTTCCCTTCTCAGAACCCATTAATTCAAATTACTGGAATGTCTCAGGGCTTAACATCCCAATTAAACGGAAAAAAAGTTTCTCACCCATCTCAAGAGATTTAAACCTGACATTAATAATCCAGGAAAATCACTGGAAAAAGGGTACAATCACAGGTCTGAAAACCCCTTGGTTAGATTCATGATATTCGGCAGACTTTTCCTTCAAACCCGGGGGGAGGGGGGAGGTACCTTCTATTTAGGGGAGGGACGGGGGCACACTGTAGAGGAGGAATTGAAGGATGATAGGGGGAGATACCTTGTTTTGAAAATATTCATAGCAGGAGCTCAATATACTTTGGTAAATGTGTATATATTTTAGAGGTGCTATACACTCACCGGCCACTTTATTAGGTACACCATGCTAGTAACGGGTTGGACCCCCTTTTGCCTTCAGAACTGCCTCAATTCTTCGTGGCATAGATTCCACAAGGTGTTGCAACGATGCCAATTGGTACCAAGGGCCCAAAGATGCCAAGAAAATATTCCCCACCCCAATGCCCACCCCACCACCACCTGAACCTTGATACAAGGCAGGATGGATCCATGCTTTCAGTTGTTGACGCCAAATTCTGCCCCTACCATCCAAATGTCGCGGGCAGAAATCGAGACTCATACAGACCAGGAAAACGTTTTCCATCTCCTACTGTCCAATTTCGATGAGCTTGGGCAAATTGGAGCCTCAGTTTCCTGTTTTAGCTGAAAGGAGTGGCACCGGGGTGGTCCTTTTTTGCTGCGAGCCCATCTGCCCAAATTCGCCGTAGGTGCTTTCAGAGAGCTCTTCTCCTACCTTGGGTTTTGTAACGGGTGGCTATTTGAGTCCCTGTTCCCTTTTCTATCAGCTCGAACCATCTGCCCCATTCTCCTTTGACCTCTGGCATCAACAAGGCATTTCCCCCACAGACTGCCGCTCACGGGATGTTTTTTTCTTTTTTGGACCTTTCCTGAAAACCCTAGAGAGGGTTGTCTAAAAACCCCCAGGAGATCACATTTCAAAATTCCAACCACCTTCTGGCACCAACAACCATCCCTTCAAAAGGCACCAAATCACCTTTTTTCCCCCAATAGCTCTTTAAAACGCGGGGTTTGTCTTAAACCATGCACAGCCTAAATGCACTGAGTGCCGCCATTATTGGCATAAAATAAAGTGAAACAGCAGGGACGGTGTCCTATAAAGTGGCCGTGAGGGGTTTTTTAGGGGTAATATTTTTAGAGGTTAAAAATCTAGTTTTTCCCTGCCTGGTTTTAACCAAAGCCAAACTCACGCAAACCCAATGGGGGGGCTCGGGAAGTTTTCGATCTCCAAATGTTCTTACAGATCACGGGAACTGCAAACATTTTTATAATTTTTTTGAGGCCTCATTGGGGTTTTCCCAGGGACAGGGAAAAAAGACAATACCTTTTTGGCTTTGATTTCCCTTCCCGGGTCTACAAAGTCAACAACTCTACCAGATGCCCTATTACAAAAGGAAAGTGAGATTGGCTATCGCATCCTCCCCTACTCACAAGTCCCCGGGGCCCAACCTTTAGTAACGATTTTACAGATTATTTTACCAATTTTAACACCCCCCTAACACTCTGTTAAATAACATTTACCCAACAAGAACAATGGGCTTATTTTTGGATTTTTGACAACTGTTCCCCAAACCTAATAAGGCCCATTACTAGTAAAATAATTCCATCCCATAAGTCTTCAAACGGCGATTTTAAATTTCTTACAAATATAAAGTACTAGAATTCAAAAAACCTCCGTTCCATGAGCTCCCCCCCAGAGAGCTTTGGGGGGGAGACGCTTCTATGCTCCTTAGTTTAGAAGCAGAAAAGGCATTTGATACTGTATCGGGCCCTTTTCCTTCAGCCACTATTAAGTGGATTTTTGGGGCCCTAATTTTTAAAAATTTTGTAAATTTAAAAAAGGGGATACAAAACAAACCTACTGATTAATGATAGGTTGATGCCCCCCAAAAATATTTTTAGGGGCCGCGGGGAGCCCACTGTCTTGATCCCTTTTTAATTGGTTTTAGACCCCCTGTTGTCCCACCTTCAGCCTTGAGTAACAAAATATTGGCCCCTAGAAAACGGCCAGTAACTAGCTCCCTTTTGTGGTTAATGTTTTTCTGATCCCAAAACAAACATAACCTATCCCACTCTACAAATTCTAGGGGAAAAATTGGGGAACTACAGGGTCCCAAAATTTAAATATGGGAAGACTAAGCCAATGTTAAGGGGTCCACACAGTCTTCAGGGGCACATCTTTACTCCTTTAACGGGTGCAAAAAAATTACTTCCATATTTGGGTTAAATATCACTAGATCCCTCACATTTTATAAACATAAATCCATTTTCCCTTTAAATCTTTGGAGCAGGATTGAAAAACTGGAGGAAACTCCCAAATTATCATATTTTGGCGGGGGAAATCTTATTACATTTTCATAATTTTCATAACCCTGAGCTTTTTATACCTTTTAAAATTTTACATTTTACACTCTTACATCTTACACTCTTTGCCCTTGTAACAGGTATGGGGATTCGCTGGCCCCCCGCTACGTTGGGTAAGCCACGTCAGGGGGAAAGGGTCTAAATACCCCCGGGTTTTTACCAGAGCCCCGCCCCAAAGCGGGTGGGCTTGCGCGCGGAGGCACCAGGGCGTTACCCCTGACGTGACTTCTGCGTGGCGGGGCCGGGGGGTGCTGTCAGAAACAACCGAACGAGTGGGACAGGGGAAGGCAAGGCACGCAGAGGCGGGGGCAGAGACAGGCAACGGTCAGGGGGGCGGGAAACAGGCAAGGTCAGGAACGTAACAAACGGGCTGGTACCGGGCGACAGAACGATCTCAAAACCTCAAAAAAAACTGGGCGACACCAAAAGAACTGCAGGTGTTTGGGGGGGGTACGTTAAATAGGACCCCGCCCAGCAAAACCAATTACTGGGGGGCTGGCCCTTTAAATCCAACCCACCGTCGCACCGCGCCTGGACACGGGCAGGCCGCGGCGGCCCGAACAGACAGGGGCAGTGTTCCCCGGAGCGGGCTGGTAAGTCCCCGGGCGCCCCCGGCCCACAGGGTTTGGGCGGGGCACCCGGGGCACCCGCGCCGAACCGGGGGCGCGGGAGATGGGCGGGCACCGCGGAAACCCCCCCCAGGACCCCTGCAGGCAGAGGGGGACCGCGGCCGCGGGGTGCCCGCGGCCCCCAGGGACTCTTTTTACATAGTTACATAAAAAAAACCAGTAGCCAGTAGGCCTTTGCCTTCTAAGAGGAAGTTGCTGCTGCTGGCAAGGGTTTTAAAAGCTAAGTGGTTAAGGGAGTATTTGAGCGTGCAGTGCTTTTTTGTTTAAGGTCTTTTTGCTTAATGGGGGACTTAATATTGGGGGATTTTAAATTTTGGGTTTTTTAAAAGGGTAGTATTATACAGATTTTTCTATTTGTATGTATTTTTTTTTTGGGGAAAAACCCATGAGTTCCGTTTGACAATGCTGTCATGCACAACCTTCAATGTTACCATCCTTTAGCAAAAACTTTGAGGGGGATACTGCTGTGCTCGTGTTGCACACGCACATTTCGAACCCTAACCCGGATAAATGAGCAAATGGAACACTGGACCATTGCCAATTGGAAAACAGTTTTCGCTCACTGAGCAATCACTCACGGGTTTTGATGCTGGGAGGGTGGCAGCAGGAGGTGCGGGAAAATGAGCAGCTAGGGGGAACAGTTAAAAGAAGGGTAATGGGAAATGTTGGGGATTTTAAGGGCCCCTGAACGGGCACACCCCCCCAACAAATTTGAAAAGTTTTGGCGGATGGGGGGATTGGGTTCAGAAATAGCATTGCTGGCACAAGACCCCACCCATGTCTGCTCCAAAACAAATTGGGGACTGGGAGTGCGGGAAAGACAAACCCGGTGCTAGAAGTTGGGACTCCCATTAAAAAGGGGGCACAGACAGGGAAATCTCCCCACAAAGACCAAAATCATCGAACAGTATGTTGTTTCCCCGGGGCGCGGGTTCGCCATTTTGGGCGGAGGGGGGTTTACAATTGTTTGGGGGGGGCTTAAAGAATCCACTTCATGGGGCACTTTGGCCCCAAAAAGCCCAAAGTTAGGGTAGGTGGGGGTGCCCTTTAAAAAATTTATTTCGGGGACTTCCACCCTGCTCCCCCAAGTAGGAAAAACCCCATGCAGGGCCCCTACATGGGGACCCACCACTACAAACCTGCTTCTAAATCGACACATCGCACTTTCACTGTGAAAGGGAAAAAACCAAGAGGGGTTTCCACGGGTTAGTTGGGGCCCCTCCCTTTTTGGGACTTTTGCTTGGGGAGAAATTTTTTACACCCCGGGGACCTCCTGGGGGTAAAAACCGACTTCGGGCCCACACCCGCAAGGTTTTGAAGACCCGCAACCTGGGAGCGGGGGGAAACAGAAACCCTCGTCTGGGGGAAAGCTCCTTTTAATTGCTCTCCCATCCTCTACAATGGGCATACATCCCCTTTATCCACATAAGGACATTGCCCCAAGGTAAATTTGACCCTCCCGCCCCCCCCCCCGCGCTGAGAGCGGGAAGTGACTCCCAGGGGGGCGGCGGTTTCCCCTCTGACCCCCTCCGCTACGGGCCCAGGGGGACGTCAATCAACCTGCACGCCCTGACACCCCTTTTTCCTCCATACACTAAAAGGGGAGATGGGGCCTCTTTATAATACAATCAAATCCCTTTAAACGGACTGCTGCCTAAACCCCCGGGGCTCACACCTGCGGGGTCTCAAACTTCCCCCAACTCTTGATTCCCCCCCTCTGCCGCCCACGGGGCTGACCCCCACTCGGTCTCTGTCCTTTGCCTTCATTTTCCCCACATAACACTCAACCCATCTTTTTAAACTTTTGGCGACATCAAAGTGGTGGCCGGGGCAAATTTGCACTTACCACAACTGAGTTTTCATAGTTTTGAATCTCTTTTCTTTTCTCCATTCCTCGATGGCCCCCGCTTCTTTCCAAACAATGGAAAAACCCAAAGGGGCGAAAAAAAAACCAAAAGGGCGCAAAATCAAAACCCATTATCACCAATACTGCCAAAACAGGAGAAAAAGAAAATTTTGAACGGGTCCCAAAATTTCATTTACCCCACCCCCCACTCTCTCCTTCCAACCCTCCTCCACTACTGAAACCCCCTCCCTCTGTTTAGCCCCTTCATGGCTGCGATGAAGGGCTAAAATTAAAGACTCCATGGTGACTAAAAAAATTTTGGCCTTTTGTTTTTTCCCAGAAGAGGGCCCCCAGAAACCCGGGAAACCCTTTGGGCAGTGAAAATCTCCGCAACACCCTAGCCATTTTGTCAAAATCCAAAACCCGATACAACAAGCGGGCCATTCCCACCGATACCACGAAAAAGGACCCTCCAAGAGCTGGAGAACAAGTTTGGACTCCACCAACCCCCCGGGCCCAACTGTGCTCTGACAACCAGGGGCTCTAAAATAAATTGGACACTTAAAAAACCGGGTCTCCCCGCAAAAAACCTGCAACGTTTGGGGACCCCAAAGATCGGGGAAACAAAATCAAACACCCTATGTGATGCCTACCCCCAAACTCATAGGTTTGGCCCCAACCCTCAGAGTGGAAGAGCCCAAAGAATCGGCCCAGACCTGCACCCCCGGCCCTCCCACCCAACAGGATCCACAACGCACCCATTCTGAGGGAACACCCCAGTGTTTTTGTCAAAACTTGGACTTTAATGAAAAAGTCACATATTCCGACCCTTTTAAAAAAACCTAAAACCCAGCCACGGGGAAAAAAAAAGGACAAAAGGGATTTTTTATTTTTGGGAGATTTCAGTGGAGGGGGCCCAAGCGACTTCGATTTTTCCCTCAAAAAGGTGCTCACCCTCTCCCCGCCAACCCCATTAATTTCCCCTCACCTATCGGGCCTCTCTGCAACCCTATCCCCCAGAGGGATCCCGGGCACCTCACATCCCAAAGCACTTTAAAGGGACTTTAAAAAACCTTTAAAAAAATCTACAGGGGAAGAAAGGGGAGGCCTCTTCCCCCGGTTTTCTCGCCTAAAAGAAGAGCAAACCCCAGAGACTGTCAAGATTTTCAACCGCCAAAATCACCCCCCCGGTAGATTTTTCACTTAAAACAACGCCCTGTTCTCTTGGCGTGCGGGAAACCCCTCAAAACCCCTGAACATTCTCTGCAAACCAAAAACCCCTTGTTCTTTGGGGCCGCCCCCCCCTTTTTTTAAAGGGGGTTTTTTCTCGCTCCCAAAAAAAACTTTAAATTGTGGGGAAACAAAAAATAAAGACTTTTTCCAAAATAATTGTTTTGTTCACCCTGTTTTCCCTAAGGAGAAATAATTTAATTTTAAAATGACCTCCCGCAAATTTTCCCATTCCCCCTCATAACTGACCTGTAAAAAAATTCCCCCCCGATTGTTCTATGAACAGAAGGATGACATCATCACACGGGTTTTGGCAGGGGCCCTGGGTGCGGGGCAGTAAAAACTTATTTTTTTAAAAATAAACAAACAAAAATTTAGGGCTTTTGTTTGAAAATCAATAAAGCCTTCTCAAGAAATTTGAGAAGTTTCTGCTAATCTGTTCTAATTGCAACAAAAGCAAAAAGCTTTAAAATAAAACCCCTGAGCTTTATGAAAAATTGGGCATTTCCTAACCAAAAGGAGACAGAGTTTTTTCCTTTTCATGCACCCTATGAAACTCTTAGGGAGACAACCCTTTAACTTTGCCCTTTTTGCTCTATTTTTTTTTTTTTTTCTTTTGGTTTTAATCCTGCTTACCCCCTTTAACTTTTTTTTACGGTCTAACTTTATAAAAGGCATTTTTTAATGTTTTAAAATTTGACTACCCCAATACCCCCTTCCCACAAAAAATTTCCTTACCATTATGGGGTCCCCGGGGGGGGGAAATTTGCACTATTTCCTACTTTACTTTCTCTCTACTTTTGGGAAAAAAAGGGAAAAGCCCCAATAGCACATTGGCATTGGGGGTACTTTGGTTTTTCTTTTTTTCCCCCCAAAAGGGCCTTTTTTTTTTTTTTCTGTTCTTTTGGTCCCCTTCTTTTTTTTTTCTGTACTGTTTTTTAGTAGGTCTGGATGCAATGCTGTGGGGTTTTGGGCAGCGGTCTTCCTCCCTTGGGTTTGTCCATTTCCTTCAATTCCCCTTGCTGTGCTATAATTCTTTGTTACTTTTCTTTTGGGAAGTAACATCATGGGAAAAAAGGGTTTAAAGGGCTGGGTCCCCCTTTTAAGAGAATTTTTTGTTCTAAAGTCACCTCAAAAAAATAAAAAACCGAAAATCCCCCCTCCTCCAAAAAACCCCTTTGGGTGAGGGGGAATTTTTAGAGGCTTAAGCCCTTTGGGTGGGCCCCCGGGTTTGGGTCTTTCCATCCATTAATAGGAAAAATTTGGGGTCATTATCCTCATCCATAAAAACCCCTCTTAAAATTTTCTTGTTTTCTCCCAAACCCCTGAAAATGAGGGGCCCTTTTAAAAACATGGGATCCTTAAGGTCTCAGGGGGAAATTGATTCCATCTAAAAAAGCTCCCGGCCTCATTTCCAACCAAGGGACTTTCTATAAACCCGAAAAGCCCTTTTTCTATTGACCCCGGGAAACCCCTTAAAATTGTTGGGGGGGGAAATTAAACCCGGGGGAAAAAATTCCCAGGAAGATAGAAAAAACTGTCCATGAAAAATCTCCCCTATTCCGCAAACCCAAACCCCCCCACATTTTTGGGTTAAAATTTTTTCTCAAAACCCCCTCATTTGGGTTTTTACGTGGAAGGCTCTTTTACCGATGGGAAAGGGGCTATTCCTTTTTTTTCCCATCCTCCCCAAATTTATTTTTCCCGTAATTTATTAAAATTTTACTCTCTCCCCCAACCAGGGAAAGGGTGGGTTTTCTGTTAAATTAAAGGGTTTAGTTATTTTTAATCATTTTCCCCCCTTTTCCTCAAACTTTTCCGGGCCCGCTCCCAAAGGGGACAGAAAACCTCGGGGAAATTTCCCAAACTTACCTTTTGGGGGTGAGGGCTTAAATAAAACCCCAGGGTGGGGGCTTTCAATTTTTACAAGAAAAACCCGGGGGATAGACAGGCCCCGTCTTACTTGGAGACAGCTAAACGTTCCCTTAAGGGCCCCTTTGAAATTTCCTACACAAAAAACCCGTCGGGAAAGGGGGTTTTTCTAGTAAATAAAAATTTTTTAAATGAGAAGCTTAGGCAATCATCCCCTGATTTTCTCTCCAACCCAACTCCTGCACCAAAAATCCATTGTTTTAACACTTAAAAAAATATAGTGCCCGGCTGGAGTATAGAGAGGTGTCTCAAGGTTTCCCCGGGTGACACTTTAAAATTAAATTTAGGTTTTGGGAACAAACGGGCTGTTTTGGGCCAAAATTTTTCTAAGGGGATTTAAATCTGGGGCTTTAAAACTAGCACTGAAGGGCTCATTCGGGAAAAAATGCAATATTCGCTTTCTGCTTTTTAATGTCCCCCACGCAGTTCTAGACCAGAAACCCCGAGGGCAAGGAAACCCCTTTAACTTTCCCTTGGGCCCTCGTCTCGTAAAAAGCATATCCCGGCAATATACAAAATTTTCCCCCGCTTCGTGTGTAAGTTTGGGCTGGGAAAAGGCAACCTCCACTGCCTCTTTAGCAAACCCTAATCATTCCAACCCAAAATAAATAGTAAACTCACGTTTATTTAAAAAAAATTTAAGTAAAAACCGTCGTTAGACATAACTTGTATTCCTTTTTTTAATGATCTCAACAGCAGTAACCACAGCAGGAAAAAATTCAGGGCCACTCAATATTTATGCGGCCGCAGTAAACCAAATGAAGCAGAAAGGACAGGGCGTCCCCCCTCCAGCGGGAACGACGTTTTTTGGGAAAACAAAAAACCCCCCCTTTCTCAAAACACAGGGAGGTGAAAAGAAACTTTACTTTTAAAAAGGAATTTTCAACCCTTTATTAATTTGTGATATGTCTGACAACAATTTAAAAAAAATTTAAAAAAAAAATGAATTTTAGAACATCATTTTTACATTTACAGGAAAAAAAAATTTATATTGAGGTTCTCATTAGGGCCCTTTGGTTAAGTGTTCTAATTTTAAAATCCCCCAATTTTTCTTCTTTCATAAGAATTTTTCCCTTTTTATTGATTACGTTTTTAAGGGGTAAACCTGTTCTAAAAAACACCATCCGGGGTTCTTTACACTCCGGGCGTCCCCTCATGAAAATGACGAGCAACCCGATTTTTCTTTCCCAAAATTTTTAGTCATTGTCCCTCAATTTTTCCTATTTTATTCTGAAAATTTCTATGGCTGAAAGAAAGTTCGTTAATTCTGATTTTAAAAACTGCGGGGGTCTGCCCCCACATACCCCAACCGCAAGGGCACTTCACAAAATAAATGACATTAATTTCAATTTCCCAAATTTTCATACCTCTTATTTTGGGGTTTTGTGTCCCCTTTTTTTATGTGTGAGTATAAAAACCCCGGATGATTGGCATGGGAATTTTGCAAAATTTAAAACACGGGAAAATTTTCCCCTTCTTTTTTTGTTTTTACACTCAAAAATTTTTTTCTTTTCTCTTATGTCTACTAATAAGGATATTCCCCCCAAGGTTTTTTTTCCTTTTGGGAAATAATCTCGCGGTTTTTTAAAAAAATTTAACCCAATTTGGGGTCATTTGACAATAAGGGCCCGTATTTTTTTTAAAAATTATCGATTTTAATTTTTTCTTGAAAAATCCGAAACCCCAAATGAAGAAAAAAATCTAACCCCCTTTTTTTCCCCCCCCTTATTATTATTTGAAACAGCTTTTCCCTATTCATGGCCAAAAAAACCTGCCCAAAATTTCCAATCTAGATCTATCATATCCCTTTGCGTAAATTTTTTTGATAATCTTTTCCATCTGTTTTAATATATTATGACCCTGTCCCGAGCAGATACATCCTGCTCTTGGGGGGGGGGGGGCAAACTGACTTTTTGGGAAGCCATTGAAAAACACAAAAGGGGGGATGACTTCCTTTTTAAATAAAAGGGTTTTTTTTTTCCATAGGTTTGGGAAACAAAAAAAACAGGTTTTTTTTTAAAGTACCCTTCATGTTTTCCGTATCTAAAAGTCCAAAAAAAATAACAACC
The DNA here is from genome assembly GCA_025379985.1 of Phyllomedusa bahiana. Classification (NCBI taxonomy): domain Eukaryota; kingdom Metazoa; phylum Chordata; class Amphibia; order Anura; family Hylidae; genus Phyllomedusa; species Phyllomedusa bahiana. Next base: position 75,442 of record JAODAL010011599.1, read on the forward strand.
CTGTTCATTAAAGGTAACTGAGAACTGAATTTTTGGATGGGGCCTTGAACATATCCCAAAAAAAATTAAAATTTGGGGGTTCCCCCCATTTCCCTTCCATAGCAACAGACATCATCCACATTTTCTAAACCCAATTCGACCTTAGGGGGATCCTGATAAAGACTTTGGGTTTTTTTCAAAAAACATCATGTAAATTACCCCAACCCCGGGAAAGGGCAAGACAATAAAAAAATTTTTGGGGAAAAGCTCTGTTGCTCGTTTTTTATGAAGGGCGGGCCCCGGAGTGTCCCAAAATCCGATGGGTAATTTTAGAACAGTTTTTATCCCTTTGAAGGTACATCAAAAAAAAGAACACCTTAAGCAGAGATCAATGTTATTTTTAAATTAGATACACTTAAAACCCCCAAAGGGGGCTAAATGAGAACCTCAATATTAATTTTTTCTGTAAAAGTCATAAGCAAAACTCTTAAACATATGTTTTTAAAAAAGTTTTTTAAATTTTTGCCAAAATAGTCACAAATTTAAAAATGAAAATGAATCTCCTATTAAAATATAGTCTTCATACCTCCTTTCTTGAGAAAGGAGGGTTTGTCTTTCCCAAACGTCGCTTTCCCCGGGGGGGGGGACAACCCCCCGTCCCCTACGCCTTTACTACTTTCTTGCGCTGCAAAGAAATTGAGCTGGACGAATTCCCTTTTACTGTTTAAAGGATTCTGCGTTCAGAAACATTGAAAAAAAGGAAAAACAAGTATTTTCTTTAACACGGTTTTTAACTTGAAGAAAAAATTTAAAAAACTAGTTTTTACTATTTACTTTTGGGCGAAATAAATTTTTGGCCCCTTCTCTCCCCTCCCTTTCTAGGGAGATAGGGGCTTTACTTTTAAAAAAACCCTTCCAAAAAAGAAAAAACTCCCAAGGGTTTTTAAAACTTGGGAATTAAAAATTCCCCGGGGCCCATGGGCTTCTCAGGGGAAAATTTTACCCAAATTCTTAAACCGAAGTCCCAACCCCCTTTTGGGCCACCATTTCTAAACTTTCCTGACTAACACCCCATCCCCAACATATGAACACGGGGTTTTTAAAAAGGGTTTTAAAAACCCAAGGAAAAGGGGTGTCCCCCTCCCCTCCTTACCGACAATTTTATTTAAAAAATTTTGACTTAAAAACATTTCAAGGGGTTGGGAGCCGGCTGGCCCACTCTTTTTTCCCTGTTTTCCCTTTCAATCAAAAGACGGGATTCGTTTAAAAGGGGAAGCAGCGCTCTAATATTCGTAAAATCCTTAATGTTTTGGGTGGAGTCAAAAAAGCAATTTCCAGGGCCAAACCCCCTCCAGCTTCCTGTCCCAAAGGGTGCAGAAAAAGCATTTAACAAAAGGGGGAGCAGGAAGGGTGGGGGGAGTGAGGGTTTGGGTTTTGGGTTTCCCGGGAGCCTTCCCTTCTTAAATCTCTTCCAAAAATTTTTTTTTTTTTATACCCAAATTCCCCGCCGCCCCAATTTTTTTTTCTTAAAAACCCTGGGGTGTTTTTTTCTAAAGGGCCCTTTAATTGGGAAACACTCGCCCGGGGTCCCATTTAACCCCAATAATGTTTTTAAAATTTTGGGGCCCTAGAGCCCCTCTTTCCCCAAAACCCTGGGGCCCCTAAACCAGAAACTAAATGGGCATTAATAACCCCTTTTATCCAATAATTTAAGGGCTCCTTAATTTTCTGATGATCTTTTGAAAAAATTTTAAACTTTTTTCTGACCCCCCTGGTGGAGGTTTTCCATAGTTTTTAGAGCTGTTTTCCCTGATTTTTGGGCCTTTTTTTCGGGCTAAAGGTCAAGTTTCTTTAAATCAAATTGTTTGGGTCTCTCCCCCCCTCCCTTCACCTTCCTTTACTCGACTTCGCAATTTACCTATATACCTGTCCGGTCCTCCATCAGGGAAACTGGGAAAAAAATTTTTTCGGTAAGTTTCCCCCGAGTCCATTTATCACCTCAATTACCCCCCCCCGTTCCCAAAATTGGTAAGGAAAAGAACGAAGGATGGGATCCCTTTCCCCCTCCCCTTAATCGCTAAGGCTCAACTTTCCCCAAGAAGAGGGCGTTTCCCAAAAAAAACTATAATTTTTTAAAAAACAATCCCCTTTTTGCTTAGACATAAAAAGTCCCCCCAAACCCTTTTACCCTTTCACTTCTTTCCCCATGGAATAAAAAACGCCCCCGATACCCTAGCAAACTCAAAACCTCCCAAAAAATAGGGGGGGGGGTGAAATTTTCCCCCTCTGAGGTTTATAAACACCAGCCTCCTTCCTCACGGATCGGGTTTGGGTTTAAACAGTCCCTTTCCCGTAATTTCCCAAACTCTCTACTTAAAACGGCACTTTGGGGTTCCCCCCCTTGACCCTTCCAGGGCCCTTCCCCCATACCAAAAAATTCTGCTCTTCCCCAAGGGGGCGAAAAATAGCTCATTGTGATTACAACCATCGGAGCCTGGAAAGGGCCCGTAAAACCCTTTTTTTTTTTGCCCTTTCCAACCAGTAAATATCTCCTAAATTAAAGGAAAACCCAGAAATTTAAACCTGCCTTGTAACCCCCAATTTAAAGTCTGGGGTATAAGGGGATTTTTAACTATTTTCCCCCCCTTTTTCCCCCCTTCCCCAAACCCAAAAGGGTTTTAAAGGCCCCCTTTACAAAAGGAAAAGGCCCCAAAATTTGTCCGTTTTTGGGGGCCAACCTCCGGCCGCGGGGGGTCGGGTTTTTTTTCCCGCGATGAGGGAGAACAGCCCCCCCCCCCATTTTAACACACAAATTTCCCCTGGAAACCGGGCAGAAAAATTTGTGCATTTCAATGTTTTGCCGCCGGGCCCCGCCCGACAAAACCTTTGGGCGGAAAAAACCCTGCAGGGGGACTTTCTGCAAAGGTTTTTTCCCTAAAAGCACAATTGGCCCAATTTTTTTGGGCCGGGTTTTTCGGGGGGTTTTTAAAAAACCGCAAACCCCCTGAAAAAAAAAAAAGGCCCAAAAAACCCTGCAGTTTGGACAAGGGCCCTTTTCTCTCTTCAAATTATCTCAAAATAAAACCTTTCCACCATCGCATTTTTTTTGGGTTTTTCTCCCCAAATGTGAAATTTTTATAAAGTAAGGAAAATGGCCGTCTCATTTTCAATTGAATGCTTTTGATAATGTTATCGGCCCCACTTTTCAAACAACCACTCTCCCTTTATTTCTAAATATGCTGGCTTCGAGGGTTTCAAAGACAGGGCCTTGCAGGAAAGGGGGTTTTTTCCCAAGTGGGAGAAGGGTTTCCCAAACCAGGAATCTACACAAATTTTCCAGGAAAAGGGTGAAAACCCTAAATATATAGTTAATGATTTGTGGAAACTCTTTTAAATTCCCATTTTTTTTTTCCCCCAATTTAAAGGCTTTAAAACCCCCCCCCCCCCCCAGCTTGTCCAAACCGTTTTGGAAAGTCCTGCCCCAAGTGGTTGGGACCCCCCGCACGGGTTTTGTCCATGTATAAAGGAAAAAGTTTTGGGAAAACCCCGAAGTTCTTGGGGGACAGTCCCTACAAAATCTGAAATTTTTAATTTTGTGGGCATTTTAAATTTAACCAACACACTCCTGTTTCATAAATTTTTCACAACATTTTTAAAAACCACCCACTTCTGCCCTTAAATTTTTATTAGGCCCAAAAGAAACCTCCTGGGGCCCAAAAGGATGGAACCAACCGTCCCCCCATTGCAAGGGGAAATGATCCAGGGTAAAAAAACATCCTGAAATGGACAGAATCCCACATCATCAGGGCTAAATGAAACCCAATGGGTCAAAATTTTTTTAAGAAATGGCAGGGGTTTTTTTAGGGAACTTTTTCAACCCCCCCCAAATCAAAGGGGATCATCAGCCTTTTGGTTTTTCACCTCCTGGTATCTTTTCCCTCCCCTAGCGGGCACTCTGGGGGTTTTTGGGTGTCGTATCCCCCTAACAAGAGGCTTTAAAACCCCGCCATATCCGACACCCCCTGCCCCCGGATTTCTCCCTTTTGGGAATTGTCCTCCGCGTTTTGGGGGGAAAAAAGTCCCCCCTATCATTTCCCCTTTCCCCTTTTTTGTGGGGCGAGGCCCCGGGGACAACTCGCAGCAATTTCACCAAACACAGGGTTTGGTTTTTTTCCCCCCCTTTTTACCCGACCTTTACTTGAAATTAAAATAGGGGTTTAATGAATTTTGTCCCTTTTACATAACTCGTTAAGGGGACCCACTTTCTGTGTTTTTTTTTGGGTTTTTTTGGGGGGGTGTTTTCTTTTTAAAATTTTTTTTTTTGTTTCTTTCTTTAGTGAAGAAGGAGCCTCTTTTTCTTCAAACCCAGCAATCTGTTCCCACCCCATCCCGATAATGTTTTAACTCAGGCCCCAGGTTTAAAAACATACAAAATTTTTAACATCCGGTCCCTTTGTGGCAATTGGGCCCCTTTTTGGCCCCTTATAATGGAGTCCCCAACTACGAGCACCTGTCTAGCCTGAACTGCACTCCTATTCCCCATCTTACTGGAGCAGACGGGGGCATTGTCTTTCTGCAGCAGTGCCTTTCCTGAGCTGAAATCCCCCTCATCTGCCAATCTTGCAAATTTGGGTTGTGCCAGTTCAGGACTAGCCTCCCTGACACTCTTCCCTCTACCCTTCTTTCTAACTGTTACCCAGCTAGCTGCCTCATGCTCCTGCACCTCCATGCTGCCATCCTCCCCCGCATATACATCTGCAAGTGATTGCACAGTGAGCAGCAAACTCGCTTCCATTAGACAAAAATATGAGAAGGGTATACATGGTCTATTTTGTAATTTCACATAGCATGGCAAGAGACCCCGAATCCCATTGGTGATCTTACAATAACCCAGGGCTAATGGAGGCATGAATTTGCCCAATGTTCAGGCGTATAAGGGCTTGTTAACACATAGTTTTCACTTCGTGTTACAAGCCCTTTACGTATCCATCTCTGGGACCGAAAGGACGGACCCAGAGACGGATCTAAAAAATTAGCAGGGAGATTCTCCCTGCTTGCTATGTGAAAAGCGCAGTAGCATTCACATGACAATCGCAGCTGCACCTTTCAAAAGCACCGTTCAGGTCCGTCTCTGAAAGAATTGCATAGCGAGCAGGGAGAATCTCCCTGCTAATTGTTTAGATCTGTCTCTGGGTCCATCCTGTCAGTCCCAGAGATGGGACCCTAAAGGACTTGTAACACGGAGTCAAAACTCAGTGTGAACAAGCCCTAGTGTGGCAGCACTCTTGCGGGTTGCGGTGGACTGGATACAACACACTTCTGCATCTGCAGACTCCACATACGATCAGTCCTTCTTGGGAAGAGTTCAGGTCACAAATTTCTAACATCAAACCTATCAATTTATCCCAAAATTGATCCGATCTAACCTCTTGTTGATCACAACCTGGCAATATATGAGGAATAAGAAACACATCCCCAAGCATTGTTACTCTATAAGTTCCTGGCAAATCCAGATTTTCAGGAGTGCTCCCCTCATAGGGAGTTTTACAGATGGCATAGGGGTGGAGCTGTCTCTGCATATCACATGGTGAATATAGAGTCACGGAAAAGGGGCATAAACAAGGTTAGACAATTTTATCATCAATGGAACTGAAGCACGTAAAAGCGGCTCCCCAGACCCATAGAGTAACAACAGTAAACAGTTCTGTTGTAAATGATTAACTATATAACTTTTCTTTATCCGTGGGGATCAAGGAAGAATCTTGGGGCTACATGTATGAAACGGGTTTGGTCTAAAACTCACTTTTTTGCCCATAGGTTTCTATAGGGACAAAAGTGAGTTTTAGACCAAAACTGTTTCATACATGTGGCCCTTAGTGTTTATTTTGGTTAGCTTAAAATAAGAAAATGGGTGCTCCTAGAATATGACATGTTACTTATGACTAGAGATGGGCGAATTTTTAAAAAATTCGGTCACTTCGCCGAATTTTCCGACAAAATTTGTTTAGGTCCGAATTACTTCGGCACGAATCACGTTAAAAAAACAGCTATTTCAAGGCTGCACAGAGCCTGCAGGGTGCTGTAGAACGTTGTGCCATGCTTAAATATGCAGAGGGAGCTTGGTTTGGTCTTCATACAATGTTGTGTTTTAGTATGACACGCACATGACTGCCGCCCCTCTTAGAATCGCTTCACTATAAAATTCCCTGGGAACTTAAGAGGGCAAAACTGACCAAAAAACTCAAGCGGGGAATGTGCCTGATAAAGCCATGCCAGCGAAAGCTGGAAAAAAACAAACTGAGAGCTCAGGTGGCAACATTAGTGACAGAGTGTGGAGGTGACGGCGGCAGCCACAGCAGCATGAGGTCAGACAGTGGCACAATGACAAATTCTGGAGGTGGCAAAAACAGGAGGGGGACAGAGTGGCACAATACTGAGATTGGAGGGTCACGGCGGCAGCAGCATGAGGTCAGGCAAATGGGGACAATGACATTCTGGAGGTGGCAAAACAGTAGCAGGCCCGGGGGCAAAATACACAGTTGGAGGTCCGGAGCAGCAGCATGGGGTCAGGCATGCACAACTCATTCTGGGGGTGACAAAAAGGATAGGCCAAAGGGGCACCAATGACAAGAGGGGAGGCACGGCAGCAGACTGAGTCGGCAAGGGCAAAAATGACACATTGGGGGCACGGCAGCACCACAGCACAATGAGGTCAACAGGCACAATGCATTTGGGGGTGGCAAAACGGGAGGGGCCAAGAGGGGGCACAATGACTGAGAGTGGAGTCACGGCGGCGCGCTGGGGTCAGGCAGTGGAAACAAGACTTTCGGGAAAGGTGGCAAAACAGAGCAGGCCACAGAGTGGCACAATAACACAGTGGGGACCCGGGTAGCAGCGAGAGGTCACAGTGCCAATCACATTCTGGGGTGGCAAAAACGGGAGTGGCCACAGATGGCACAATGACAGAGAGTGGAGGGCAGGCACAGCAGCATGAGGTCAACATGGCAAAATGCCCAAAGTGGGGAGGTCACGGCAGCAGCCACAGCACACATGAGCAGACAGGGGCAAAAATACTTTTGGGTGGCAAAAACAAGTGGGCCAAGAGTGGACAATGACGAGAGTGGGGGTCAGGCAGCAGCAGCATGGGGTCAACAGTGGCCCCATACAAGTTGGGGCCCAGGGCCCCAAACAGCACTAGGTCAGAGTGCAAATGACAGAGTGTTAGGGGGGTGGCAATCCCAGTCCCGGTAAAGATGGGGGTTTGGCAGAGGGGGAAACTGTCACAGATTGTGGCATCAGGGGGGGGTTGCATCAAATAGGGCTGGGGGCAGGTATTTAAAACCCAGATGATCCTAAGGCATTGGTTGTGAAACCCGGCCGATCCAGCCTGATTCATCTTTACAAGGTCATTTCCACATTTCCCCCTGGCCCACCGGGGGTTTCCGGGGGGTAACGAGGGCCCCCCGCCCTGAAAGCCCCCTCTGTGCCACACTATTGGCCGGGGAAAGGAAAACTTCTCCACGCAAATCGGCAATTTTGGGGCCACACACCATTTGGCTGCCCTAGTCCGGGGATTTTAAACTGGGGTGCAAGTGCTCCAAGAGGCCCCACCTTTTGGTTCGGGACTGCCCAGGTCCTGCTGCGTGTGGCAACTCCCTCCTCACGGGCGGGTGAAGAACCCTGTCATCGGACCCCGACTTAGGTTCTGTGATAGGGGACGCCCCCTACCTCCCCACCTTCCCCTAGCAGCCGGGCAGAAGTACGTGACCTGGGGAACCCCCCCAGACCTTCAAGGGGAGGGACATCCCACACTGGGCAGCGGCCAAGACAAACGGGGTTTTCCCCTAAATTTAAGTTTGTCCCCCCTCTCAATACTGGGAAAAAGGTCCTTTTTGGACCGGTAGCGAGGGGGTCCAATAGGGGGGAGAGCCAGAATCATCCCTCTGCCGGTTTCTGACTATTGGCTGTCACTAGCCAGGCAAATCACAGTTTTGGGGGCCTTTGCACAATGATTTTCCGGGGGGGCTCCCTCCTCCACTCCACTGTATACTGCCAGGGTGCTTGCTCATTCCCGTTTTCCTCACCCCTCTCCCTCCCCCTGTCCTGCCCTCACCCTTTGTCACCGGGGTAGAAAATCCACTCTTTTCACCAGAAAAATGCTTCTGCCCCAATGTCCTCCCCCTCCCCTCCTCCATTCATCCCACGGACTCATGGGGCCCGGGCGAATGTAGTCCCAACCCCCTCCCTGCCCAACAGTTTTTTCAATCTGTTTTCCGGGGACAGAAGCATGGAATGACTTATTAACCCCTTTAGTCCTGGCGACGACAAATAACTTGTCTCCCGAATGGCCTCAACAAAGGGAGGTGTCCCATACTGCCACTGGCTGACATCAAAAGTTACACAGGGGATACTCCTGCCCCGGGGTCATCAAAAAAATCTTTAATGGCCTTTCTCTGTTCAACTCGGTTAACATTGCGGGCGGGAATTCCCAAACGGGGGGAAACACGCATATCAGAGGTGTTGGGGGGGGCCTTTCCTGCGAAACTCAGAGGTTTTTCCTGGCTTTTACAATGGATAAATGCATGCACATTTTTCCTGCCATTTTCAGAATCTTCTAAGATCTTGGAAACTTCAAAAACCTTTTTACAACCCAATTGAACCTGCGCCCCTCGGGCCAAAGGGGCCATCCCCCCTGGGTGCAGCGCAGACCCATTTTCCCCCATTTCCTCACCAGGGTTCTGATTTGCATTGGGCGGAGAAAGCCTCACATCATTTCTTCTCATACCAGAGCAGTTCCCCCCCGTTGACTTCGTTCGCCAGGAAAGCCAGGTGTAGAACGCGTGAACGCGTGCCTTACACATGTGGTTTATAGAGCATACTTGGAGGCTGAGATGGTGGGGGTGGTGAGGAGGGGGAGGGGGACTTGGTGCAGGAGCCACAGTTTGCAAAGGGAGGGAAAAGGGCGTTTTCCTTCCAAGTTTTTGGTTGCCCGGGGAAAAGCCATTTACCCAGTGGGCCCGTAAAGGACAGTCTCCCGACCGAGTTACACTCCAAGTCTGCGCTGCCGTGCACCTTGGGGAAAAAACCGATAAGCTCAAAGACGGGCCCCCTTTCTGTTCTACATATTTATGAATGCTGTACTGCCTTTTTGGAAAGAAATAGCTTTGGGCCCCATCTCGGGTCGGCACAGCCTTATTCTCTGAACTGCGATCCACCATTTGAAAGGGGGGACGCATACCAAAAACTTGGACAGGGCACGGGCACTCGCACCTTAATGGTTTTGGGCGATACGTTTCTTTTTTCAATCCGCCCGTGAACGCTGCTGGCCCCCATGATTTCGAGGAGCAGGCATCTGGGGCCGGGAGATGATGTCAAAGAGAAACACCCCCCTTTACAAGGGGGGTAAACCTTGACTGGCTGAAATGGGATGCGTGCCACTGGCCGCTTCTGCTGCTGCGGCGGCAGGGGGACCACCCCAAACTGAGCCACGTTCCCCCGGCCACCGGATGGTGACCTGCAGTGTTGACGCAGGGGCCTGGTGCCAATGTTTTGCTCTCGGGGCCCCGTTTACTTTTGCCCCCAGATTCTAATATACCCATATTCGGCTCCTCCGGGGTCTTAGCAAAGAACGCCACACCCGCCGAGTAGCTGATTTTAACCCGCCAAACCCCCGCACCGAGGACTTTAAAAACCCCCCCGCTGCCCCGCGACCCCGTGCCACTACTTTCTTGGACCCCAAGGGGTTTTCTACCCCCGCTTGGCTCCCGACCTCGCATACTGCTATCCTCTGACCACGGGCCCCACAACCCACTTTTTGCTGCCCGTGCCCACGCGCAAGCTGACGCCCCCCCTTCTCCTGAAGATTAACCCTTGCTTCACCGGCTCCCTGTGCGGCGGCTAATCATCATCATTTGTGTTTTATCGTCCCCCCCCTGTCCTCATCACCGGGCTTGGTATGCCGAGGCTGGGCCCCCCACACCTTTTACCTCCCATGCCCTCCAACTCTATACTTTTGCCGCCCACTGCAAGAACAGGGGGAATTTGGGCCCCATTTTTTCGCTGCCAATACTCTGACTCCCCCTCAAATTTTCACCTCCTATTAGTGGGCTGAGCCCAGACCACATAGAAAACTCTGGTGAGGGGAAACCGGATGGGACGAGGGGGCTGAGGGAAGGTGAGGGCCGCTGACCCGCTCCTGGGCCCTGCCAAATTAGGTTTGGGCTGCTTCCCCCCGACTTGCTGAGTTGTCAGAGTCACTGGGGGAAGTGATGACCAGCAACCAATACCCTTGGGGTTTCTGAACAACACACGGCGTAGTACAGCGGCAGTTGTGGCCCCACCGAGGGGCCCCTGCTGCCGTCCCCCTTTCTGTGCTGGATGGGCCTGTTCCGGAATTTTGTGCCACTGCCCTCCGGGCAAGCCTGCCCCCATCTCTGCCGACATACTGTTTGTTCAAAATTTAAGACACTGTTTTGAAAATATCTTATATGATAAACAACACCCTGTAAAATTTATTCCAAATGAACCGTAACAAGCTTTTGGTAACCCTTTTATATAAATTTTCGCCCACAAATGGCGGGAAAAAAAGACTTTTATTGCCGTTTAAAAATCTGTGTTTTTTTTTCTGAAAGTAAAGGCTTAATTAACCTTCGGATATGAATTATGCTACAGAATTTCTTCTTGGCGGGGAAAAAGAAAGTTTCTTTACTGGTGCAAATTCAGAAAAAATACTTAGTTTAACCCTTGGATTAAATTGCGCCAAAGAATTGAGCCACCACAACTATTGCTTTGTGGTGTTACAATGCCGTGTTTTTTTAGCTACACAAAAAAATAAAATTTAATTAACCTTTTCTTGTGAATTAGGTACAGGGAAAAAAGTATATATTTTCGGTGAAAGACGGTTTTTGGAGTCACCCCAGCTGAAAAAAAACCTTAATTAACCCCTATGTAAATTTCACCAAAGAATTGACCACCCCAAACTACTAGCTTGTATGGGTTACAATGCCGGTTTTTTTACGCTACACAACAAAGATAAAAATTTTAAAAAACCTTTGCTTGTGAATTTCACAGGGAAAAAATTTTAAAATTTTTGGGGGTGAAAAGATGGTTTCTTGGGGTCACCCAGCTGAAAACAACGTTAATGAAACCCCCCATTAAAAAGCGCCAAAGAAATTTAGCCACCACAAACTACAGCTTTTTACGTGTTAATTGTTTTTTTACGCTACACAAAAAGATAAAATTGTAATTTAAACCCTTTCTGTGAATTGGGCTCAGGAAAAAGTATATATTTTGGCGGTGAAAAGGGTTTTTTGGGGTCACCACACTGAAAAACAAAGCTTAATTAACCCCCCGGATAAAGGGGGCCAAAGAATTGAGCCCCCCCAAACACTAGCTTTGTACGGTACAATCCGGTTTTTTTTCGCTACCCCAAAAAGAGATAAATTGAAAATTTAACCTTTGCTTTAATTAGGCTACGGAAAAAAAGTTATATTTTGGCGGGAAAATGACGTTTCTTGGGGTTTCCCCCGTGAAAAACCAACGCTAATTAACCCTGGATGTAAATTGCGCCAAAAAAATGACAAACCAAAAAAAAGTGGGGATTTTATTTTTAAAAACGCTGTTTCTTTAAATGAATACAAAAGGAACTGGCTTAGATCCCCCTTGGATATTCAATGTGCTGTGAGCAGATAGGATTTAAATGTATATGCAGCTGCAGTGGACGCACACTGGATTTCAGATCCAATACCCCAAAAAATCAGAAATAGAACGTTAAGAGAAGCAGTCTCTGAGACAAGCTGAGACACCCCCCAAAAATCGCTGTATAAAAATCAGTTCTTCAGTAAGAGCTATCAGCCGCAGCAGCACCTTCCCTGATCAGTACAGTGAGAGGAGTGTGAGCTCCCAGCATCGCGCCCGGACTTATATAGTGCGGTGACGTCACAGAATCCCGCCGGTCTCTGATTGGCTTCATCTCTGCACATGTCATGCAGGCAATGCCCTTCTTCCTCCCAGAGTTCTTTGCCCCATGTAACACCATGTGCTCGCAGCCATTTTATCAATGAAAAGCACACTTTGTTCACCCGAAGTACCCCAAAGTTCGATTTCGTTCAGAACCGAAGTTTTCCTGAAATTCTAAACGAATTCCACTTCGTTAGAATCAATTCGCCCATCTCTACTTATGACATGTTACTATTTCTCTATTTTATCGGTGCTGATGTAATCTATGCTCACTTTGTGATTTTGATATTCTGTAGTTTGGATATACCTAATGAAATACATGTTTTTTGAAAAACAGTGAAATTTTTAAATTTCACCTCCACTTTTCTGTGAAACACCTAATGGGGTAATACATTTCCTAAATGCTGTTTTAAATATTTTAAGGGGTGCAGTTATTTAGAGGTAGTCATTCATGGGATGTTTAACATACAGGACCATCAAAGCCACATCAGAAGTGGACTGGTTTATGTTTTCCTGAAAATGTGAAACATTACTACTAAATTTCTAAGCCCTGTAGTGTAGAAAAAAATAAAAAGACATTTAAAAAATGATGCTAACCTACAGTAGACATATTACACACAATTTTGTGTGTAATTACTATTTGTGTTGCACACACATTTTTTAACTTTGGAAATGGAAAATTTTTCACAATATTTTAATATTTTTCACAAATAAGGATTGTATGGACCAAAATTTCTTGCTAGCTTAAAGCACAATGTGTCACGAGAAAACAATCTCCGAATTCCCTGGATAGGAAAAAAGTTATTCTCACACAAAGTGACCGATTTAAACATTGGGGCTCAGTCATGTAGGTCAAAACTGGCTGTGTCCTTAAGTGGTTAATAAAGACATAGAGGTATATTTGTTATATGTATATATATAATATATATATATATATATATATATATTTATATATAATATATATATATATAATATATATATATATAATATATATATATATATATATATACACACAGTAGGGAACATAAGTATTTGATACACTAGCGATTTTGCAAGTTTTCCTTCCTACAAAGATTGGAGAGGGCTGTAAATTTTATCATAGGTACACTTTAACTGTGAGAGACAGAATCTAAAAAACATTGCATGATCTTCAAATAAATAATTTACATTTTATTACATGAAATAAGTATTTGATATAATAGAAAAACAGAACTTAATATTTGGTACAGAAACCTTTGTGTGCAATTGAGGTCAGACATTTCCTGTAGTTCTTGATCAAGTTTGAACACACTGCAGCAGTGATTTTGGCCCACTTCTCCATACAAATCTTCATATTTTTCAGGTTTTAGCCTGTTGCTAGGCTACATTGGGGCAGATTTACCAAGGCAGTTGCACCAGAATTCTGGTTCAATGTGCACCAAAAACAAGCTTTTTGCCACATTTACTATGTGTTTCAGACACTTCTATGCCTCGTCCGACAATGGGGGCATGTCCACATAAAAAGGGACGTGACATTGTGGGGGAAAGAGGGCATGACTTAAATGTAACAGAAACTGCAACAGAATTATGTCACAGTTTCTGTTGTAAAAGTAAGCCAACTTAATTGTGGTACAAAGTTAGACTAGACAGTTCTAACCTGCACCAGATTTATCAACACTGTGATAAATGTGGCGCATTGTAAGACTGTCTAGTTTACATTGTCTAAGATTAAGACACTATTGATAAATCCGCCCCATTCAGTTTCATGTCGTTCTAAATAATATCGATTGGGTTCAAGTCTGAAGACTGGCTAGGCCCCTCCAGGACCTTGAAATGCTTCTTACGGAGCCACTCCTTAGTTGCTCTTGCTGTGTGTTTCGAGTTATTGTCCTGCTGGAAGACCCAGTCACGATCGAATCTTCAGTGCTCTTACTGAGGGAAGGAGGTTGTTTGCCAAAATCTTTTGATGCAAGACCCCATCCATCCTCCCTTTAATATGGAGCAGTCTTCTTGACCCCTTTTCAAAAAAGTATGATGCTTCCACCTCCATGCTTCATGGTTGGGACGTGTCCTTGGGGTTGTACTCATCCTTCTTCTTCCTCCACGAATGGCGAGTGGTCTCATCTGACCACATGATCTTCTCCCATGCCTCCTCTGGATCAACCAGATGGTCACTGGCGAACTTCAAACACGCCAGGACATGTGCTGATGTGAGCACGTGGACCTTGCATGCCCTGCAGGATTTTAATCCATGACGGCAGAGTGTGTAACTAACGGTAATCATTAAGACTGTGGTCCCAGCTCTGTTCAGGTTATTGACCAAGTCCTCCTATGTAGTTCTGGACTGATTCCTGACCTTTCTCAGAATTATCCTTGCCCCACGAGGCGAGAGCTTGCAAGGAGACTTAGGAAGATTAACAGTTATCTTGTGTTTCTTCCATTTTCGAATAATTGCATCAACAGTTGTTGCCGTCTCACCAGGCTGCTTGCCTATTGTCCTGTAGCCCATCCCAGCCTTGTGCAGGTTTACAATTTTATCCCAGGTGTCTTTAGACAACTTTTTGGTCTTGGCCATGGTGGAGATGTTGGAGTGTGACTGATTGTGTGGACATTTGTATTTTATACAGATAATAAGTTCAAAGAGGTGCAATTAATACAGGTAATGAGGGCAGAGTAGGAGGGCTTTTTTTTTAAAAAAAACAAAAAAAACAGGTCTGTGAGAGCCAGGTTTCCTGCTGGTTGGTAGGTGATCAAATACATATTTCATGTAATAAAATGCAAATGAATTATTTAAAAAACATACAATGTGATTTTCTGAATTTTTTTTATATTCTTTCTCTCACAGTTGAAGTGTACCTACGATAAAAATTACAGACCTCTCCATTCTTTATAAGGGGGAAAAATTGCAAAATCACCACTATTTCAAATACTTATTTTCACCATTGTATATACACTGCTCAAAAAAATAAAGGAAACAATTAAACAACACAATGAAACTCCACATCAATTAAACTTCTGTGAAATCAACCTGCCTATGAATCAACACTGATTGTTAATCAATTTCTCTTGCTGTTGTGCAAATGGAACAGACAACATCTAGAAATGATAGGCAATTAGCAAGACAACCCCTATTAAGGAGTGGTTCTGCAGGTGGTGACCACAGACCATTTCTCTGTTCTCATCCTTTTTAGCTGTTGTTTTGGTCACTTTTGCATTTTGTTATTGCTATCACCTCTAGATTTAACATGAGGCAGTGTCAACAACCCACAGAAGTTGCTCAGGCAGTGCAGCTCATCCAATCGAGCACATCTGTGACATCATGTCTTGTTCCATCCATCAACGCCACGTTGCACCATAGACTGTCCAGGAGTTGGCTAATGCTTTACTCTAGGTCTGGGAGGAGATCTCTCAGAAGAGCATCCACTGTCTCAGGCAGGTCTCCCTAAAGGCAATACTAGGGATACTGCATACGGGGTCCAGAGAAACTGCATGTGGGCCTCCTTGTTTCACAAGGAAATCAGGGCCTTGCCAGGGGCTGTACACATAAATAGGGCCCCTGCTGTGTGAAGGAGGGCCCGTTCTCTGCATAACACTTATTTTCATACTGTGACTGGACCCTGGTACTCTTCTCTCTGTGTATGGGCGGGGCCTCACTGATATGAATTGTGACGTCATCCCAGCAGGGTCGTAACTACCGGGGTAGCAGACGTAGCACCTGCCCTGGGGCCCAGGTTCCGGGGCAGCCGCTACTACCCCGGTATTTCAGCTTCTGCGCCCACCGGCAGTGAACATAACAGTTCACTGCCGGTAGGTGCGGAGCTGAGGGGCCTGGTGCATCCTGTCTCATCCTGTCATCCCTCCGGCTCGAGCGTTCAAAGGTAGCACTGCCCTGACAGCAGGCGCCGGCTCACAGTGATCATGTGGGCGACGCAATTACGTCACATGATCAGGCTGAGCACAGCGACCGGAGCAAGGGCGTCAAGGGAGCATGGACCGATGTAAGTAAGTGATTTCTTATTTTACCTACCCTGCCTGCCTATATATACCCCCCAGGATTCCTATACATATCCCCTGCCTGCCTATATAAACCTCTGCCTGCCTATATATACCCCCCTACCTGCCTATTTACCCCCTGCCTGCCTATATATACCCCCTAGCCTGCCTATATATTCCCCCCAGACTGCCTATATATCCCCCCCAGGCTGCCTGTATATCCTCCCCAGGCTACTTATATATCCCCCCTAGGCGGCCTCTATTTCACCCCAGCCAGCCGATACATCCCCCAAAGACTACTTATAGAGCCCCTCCTAAGCCTTCCTAAGTAGCCCCCCAAAGACTTCCCATATAGCCCTATAGCCCTCCTAAAGCCTGCTTGTATAGCCCATATAGCCTCCCTAAACCCTGCCTACATATATGGCCCCTATAGCCCACCTAACCCCGGTCTACCTGGATGGCTCCTTATAGATACCTAAACCCTGCCTGTCTACCTTTTTCGCCCCCTCTAGCTACCTAAACACTACATACCTACTTCTATGGCCCCTATAGCCTACCTAAAGCCTGTCTGCCTATTTGGGGCCTCCTATAACCTATTTACCTACCTGTCTACCTATGTGGGCCCCACCTATAGCGTAGCTACCTGGGGCCCACCTACAGCCTACCTGTGGATCACCTACTGTATACCTACCTACCTGGGGCCTAAATACTGCTTATCTAGTGCCAATCTACTTACCTGTAGCCTACCTACCTAATTGAGACCTGCCTAACTACTGCCTGCCTACCTATCTGGGGCCTATTTACAGCCTACCTACCTACCTGAAGCCTACTAACCTACCTACCTATAGCCTACCAACCTATCTAATGGGACTCTACCTGGTTATAACATTCGGAGGGGTACAGGCCATAGCTGTAACACAATCTCCAGTGAGTGAATCCTCTGTTCCTCACCTCCCCTCTAGGAGACTGGGCCTCTAAGCTATGGCCTGTACCCACTCTCCCACCCAAGTATGTACAGAGGTGGGTTGCAGGGAGTGAGGTGCTGAAAAAGGGGATTCTAAGATATTTGTGTCCAAATCTGCAGGGACGAGTGGCGTCCGGGACAAGTCGTCATGACGGTCTGCACTGGATGCAGAACAAAAGGGAAAGTCAACGACTTGGTAGAGAAACGTCACCTGTGAGTCACAAGATGTAACTGCACTGTAATCATTTATATGTCTGCAGAGCCTGTGTACACTGCTATCTACCACTATTTGGTCACTGTATGGAGGTAACATACAGTTTGTAGGGCACCTGTGTACACTGGTATATACCACTATATGGCAGTAATATTGATCTTTGTTCAGTAATAGTATAGGGGTATTATTCAGTCACTATGTGGTGATAATTTGTGGTCTTGTTCTGGTGGTATAATCCGGTCCATATGTAGTAGTGTTAGGCCTCGTTCACACAGCTTATTTCGCCGCGGATTTGCCGACGGATTGACGATCGTCAATCCGTCGGCAAATCAGTCAGAAATAAGTAATAGCCTATTTTCTATTGATTTCAATAGAAAATACGGCTCGTCGTTCACACGACACGTATTTCCGTGCCGGATTGCCGCCGCGGATTGACGACGGCAATCCGGACGGAAAAACAATGTGCATGTCAATTATTTACGGACAAGAGGATTCACCACCTACAATGATTGGAGATGGGGAATCCGTCGGGAAATCAGTTACAAATACGTGCCACACTTAGTGGCACTTATTTGCAACTGATTTTCAACTGATTTCAGAACGTATTTACGATCGGCAATCCGATGTAAATACGTTCTGAAAAAAGCCGTGTGAACATAGCCTTATTGGTAATGTTGGTCTGGGTATAGTGGGATTTGTTTGGTAGCAGCATGATGGTGATATCTATGGTGATGTAATCACTCCTTGTATTATCTAGTAACTGCACGACTTAAGAGGTCCCGGTAAATGTTCGTGGTCAGGGAGGCAGGTGAGAAGAGGGGGAGAGGGGGCCCCATCAAAAGTTTGCTATGGGGCCCAGGCTTCTCTAGTTATGCCCCTGTATCCCAGCTATTGCCAGGAAAAAAAAAACAGGCACATAGAGGGGAGGGCCCTGCTCCAGTCACACGCAGAAGTAAGTTTTAAGCAGGCCTTAGGGTCTGTTCTCTATGTACTCATGTTAAGCTGTGATTTGGAGGCCAGGTCCTCCCTGAGCAGCCCCTCTGTCCTGTCCAGTCAGCCTACCTGTCCTGTCCAGCCTACCCCCTGCCTTGTCCAGCTAGCCTACTCATCCTGTCCAGCCTATCCCCTGCCTGCCTTGTCCAGCTAGCCTACCTATCCTGTCCAGCCTCCCCCTGCCCTGTCCAGCCTCCACTCCCTGCCCTGCCAGCCAGCTCCCTGTCCAGCCAGCCTCCTCTGTCCTGTCTAGCCTCCACCCCCTGTCCTGTCCAGCCAGTCCTCCCACTTGTCCTGTCCAGCCACTCCTCCCTTGTCCTGTCCAGCCACTTCTCCCCCTTTTCCTGTCCAGCCAGCCCTACCCCTTGTCCTGTCCAGCCAGCCCCCCATACTCTCCAGCCAGTCCTCCCTTACCTGTCCAGCCAGCCCCCCCTGTCCTGTCCAACCAGTCCTCCCTCTTGTCCTGTTCAGCCAGCTCCTCCCTTGTCCTGTCCAGCCAGCTCTCCCCCTTGTCCTGTCCAGCCAGCTCTCCCCCTTGTCCTGTCCAGCCAGCTCTCCCCCTTGTCCTGTCCAGCCACTCTTCCCCCTTGTTCTGTCCAGCCAGTCCTCCCCCTTGTCCTGTCCAGCCAGCCCCCACCCCATGTCCTGTCCAGCCAGCTCTCCACCCCCATCATCACTGTCTATGCCACCCAGCCATATTCTTAGTTTCAGAAATGGGCCTTTCCCCCCATAAGTGAGAGAAATGGCCCAGTCCACAACTAAGAATGTATACATAGAACAGGCCATAAGCTGTCATTATAATTAAAACATAATTTTCTGATAGGGTCGAAACTTCCTTCTCACTATGCGGGCCCAGGTATGCCAGCTGGCCACAAGGGTACTGTAGCAGGGCCCTACATGGTGAGAAGCAGGGTCTGGCCCCACCAGAAAATTATGTTTTAATTATAATGACAGCCTATGGATGTTCTATTCACACGTTCTTAGTTGTGAGGACAGGCCGCAGGTCTGTTTTTTCTACCATTTAAGCTATCTCAACTGTGTTAGTGTCCATGTGACACACATATAATTCAGATTCAGGGATGAGTTGTGGCTGGGAGAAGTCATCATGGTGGTCTTGGCCAGATGGTTCAGAAAAGGAAAAGTCAATCATTTCTCAGACAAGACGTCACCTGTGAGTCACTAAATGTAACTGCAGTGTGCACATGTATCTACCACTATATGGTGGAAATATTGGTCTTGGTGTAATGGTTTATGTCCAGTAAGGTGGTATTATTCAGTATTTTTATGGTAGTGATGATATGGCGGCATTATTTGGTCTTTGTATATTGTTGTTATTTGGTTATATTGGTCTTGGTATGCTGATTTGGTCAGTAACACTATAGTGGTATTAGTCACCATATGGTAGTGATATATGGTGGTATTATTTGGTCTTTGTATATTGTTGTTTGGCAATATTGGTCTGGGTATACTGGTTTGGTCAGTAACATTATAGTGGAGACGTGATCATGTGGCAGTATTTGCTGGCCCTTCTATATGTATTGACCCGCGCAACAAAGTTAAACTGTACATTGTAAAATCCAACAGGAACTAAATCCAAAAATAATGGCGCAACTGCATTTTTTTTTCTGTAACCCCCGAATTTTTTTGTCTTTTTCTGGAGTGGGGGACAGAGCGGCAGGATAGAGAGGGGGCAAGTCCGTGGGGTTGACGCAGGAGGAAGAGGGCCCAGAGTCTTCAGCTGTATGGGGTACTGAAATTTCTGATGGCGGCCCTGCGCCCAGGCATTGTAGGGAGGTATACAGGCACATGGAGGCCACACAAACTACTGAGCCTCATTTCCTTGTTTTGAGGCATTTCCACTGAAGTTGAATCAATCTGAAATTTGATTTTCCACTTTGATTTTGAGTTTCATTCCAAATCCAGACTCCACGCGATATTAATTTTGATTTTCATTTGACTTTCATTGATTTTCATTTTTATGTTTCATTGTTCTCAACATATTCCACTATGTAATGTATAAAGAATTGCAACTGAAATATTTCATTTATTGAGATCTAGGATGTGGTATTGGGATCTAGGATGTATATACATAGTGTTCCCTATGTATATACATATTTACACACAAGCACTTGTATCTCATGAAGGAAGTCACATGGCATGATCTGGCTTGGTGTGTATATAAAGTGTGCAATAGGCTGTCTGCACACATATCCTTCATAGCAGTCATGGGAAAAGGGACAATTTATCAGTTGCAACAAGAGAAGATTATTGGCTTTGGAGCCAAGGGTGACTATATTTCTGAAACTGCAGAGTTTGTGAACTGTTTCTGTGACGCTGTGGTAAAAATGTATTGTGAGTGGACAAATGGCACCATTGCAAATAAGTGATGTGGAAGCCACAGCGAACCATTGGCATTGATGTGAGAGGTGAATGTTGGCCATGATGGTGCGTGAGGGCAGAACAATACTCTACAGTGGAGCAGCTCACTGGCAAAATTAACCAGGGGACTACCATACGTGTGTAAAACAATAGTTCAGGGAACCCTAACGTGTATAGTCACTGCACCTGTCATTGTTGCATCAGCAAAAAAGGCTTTGATATTTAAGTCAGTATCGAAATTGGACCATCGCTAATCAGCAAAGGGTTGCCTTCTCCAGTGAGACACATTTTTTGCTTCATTGAATGGATAGACGTTGGCATGTCAAGCAAGGAACATCTTAAAAAAAAACATTGTGCAACCATTGCTCCAAAAACACAGACTACTATTTGCAGCTTTATGGTCTGGGAAATGTTTCTGTGGCGTTCTCTGGTATGCATCCATGTGAAAGGGGATTAAACCATTTCTGGGTATGAATCCATCTTTGCAGGTGACCTGCATACTGATTGTCTTCTCTGGAGTGGATGGGATCTTTCAACATGACAGTGCAACATGCCATACAGCTAGATATGGAAGTAAATGACCAAAACTTTCAAGTAATACCCTGACCTCCTAATTCCACAGACTTCAACCTATTGCCATACTTGCTTTACCTGTGGCAACTCACCAGTACCTTATGGAGGTCACTCCCAGCCCATCTAACTGCTATCCATGCTGCATATGGCAGTCAAGGCAATAATATCCAATAGGCACTGGATGGCCAGTGCCTAATATGGTACCCACTGATTGTGGGTAACAGCCACTGTGTTTTTCTCAACAGGGGAGGGTGGAAGTTCAATGCCACACTGATACAGTAATCTGGGGCAGTTAGTGGAAAATGTGCAGCACAGCAAGCAGTGCCTCATCAATAGTCCTCTGCTGCCTGAACTTTGGAAAGTCTGCCCCAGCCTCATGTGGGGACAGAGAGGATGGGAATGTGGAGCCCACAGCATGGCAGTGCGCAGTAGCTAAAAAAGCAGATCAAGAGCAAAAAGATGCATTTTTGTCTGTGCTGTGTGTCCCACCTCCATGAATTGTGCATCTGGCTCATTATCAGCACGATACTTAATCTTGCATGGTGTTATTAGGTACATTCTCACACTGTTTGTGTCTGTTTTGTGTGTGTGTGTGTGCATGCATTTTTGCATTTCTGTCCAGTTGTTTTCTATAAAAAGATAGGGGAGGACTTCCGGGGGCGGGACTACCAATGGTGGCCGCGTTTTACTTGAGCTCCTGATCCCTGGCCGAAATAAAACGGACCTACGCCGTCCACCTGATTCCATTGGCCCGAGTGACCATCCTCCAAACAGGGACTGACCTTTGGCCGAAGCGGAGCTCCTCCAGACTGCCCCGGAGGTCCAGGAGCCTGCTTGTGACTCCGTGCTTGCCAGACTGCCGGCGGCGAAATACCCGGAGAGCGCTCCTCACTGCTCGCAGCAGCTATCTCCCGTCGAGCCCATAACCTCTCCTGGCGCAGAGAACCATCCTGCAGCGACATCCAACACCCAGCCCATACTCTGACAACGGGACTGCCTCGCTCCATCTGCGCGCGTACCCGCAGACCCTGCCGGGATCCGGAGCCGCGGCACAACTGCAGGCTGCACGGCACGGACTCGTGCCCGTGGCAAGTTCTCCACCTGACTGTCGGAGATCGGCATCCTGGCATCCTGCAGGTGGGAACACTCACTAAGGTACACACCTGCGTAAAAAGTGCTCGCGCCCCCCCTCCACCACCTGTCTGCCAGTGGCGGGCACAGCGGCCATCTTAGTCAGATTACTCAGAACCCGCACTTACTATTCGGGCAGCTGAAAACCCCAACCGCCGCTTACCACAGACAGCTGGTACTATCCCTCAGAACACCAGCAATCTAAGGGGACTAACTGGGACGTATAGAGGCATAATCCCTCCGAGAGAGCAGTGGCAGAGCGTACACTGGGTGGTTCACTCACCCCCCCTCCCTCTTCTCCGTCGCAGTGATTAGGCGGGAACAGCCGCCATTTCAAAACTACAACCCCAGTCCTGGGGCTAAGTCTCATCGCCGCTGGAGTGACTGCTCAATATCGCAACCGACACACTGAGGGCGTCCATAGCGTATTCTGCTCCACATAACAAGATTTGAATACCATAGAATACTGCATGGTGACATTCAGAAGGGCCTTCATTCCCCCCTTGGCCGTCATCCAGACGGGAAAGCTCGCCATTCTGGAGTGCTCAATTCAAATATCCATAACCTACAACACAAAGCCTCACAGTCATACTGCAATGTTATCACCTTTCAAGTTTATTACTTCCTCATAAGGAGATTTGACATCCAGTGATCTCTACTATTAATATCTGGGCACCTACCACTATAAATCTTGCATAACGCACTCCATGGACTAATCGTTATTTCTGAGTGCCCTCTAGTGGACGTTTTCTGCACTCTCATCCTACATACCTATCCTAATCCACTAGGTTTTATTCTTACGCAACAGCGACATCTGGTGGAAATTCTCTTTATTGAAATCATCCTTTCCCTTTCAATTGGTTCATGCTGAGCATCACAATTCTTACAATCCTCGATTCCAGCCTCACATGAAATAGTGTAAAGCAACCACGGGTGGGCCGACCATCTAACAAACCGGTCTGTCGCCATCTCCCTCTCTCCCTCCAACTGCAATGGACAAATTTCTACACAACCCCTACGCTCCGTTGACACAACGGCAAAAGAAACTCTCCCAAGTTCCACCATCATCTCCCACTGTGACGACCAGAGGTCAAGCGCTGAAAGACAAAACAATGCCAAAATCCAACTCTTCAACGGCAGGGGGATCACAGGCTCCTCTTAGTACTGGTGACATCACTCCACCTAACCTGTCTCCTCCAGCCAGCCCTGCTGTCTCCCAATTGTCTGAAAATGAACAGGCAATTTCTATGGCGCAAGAAGTCTTCCGTCTCATGACACCATATTTCGACAAAAGAATTGACATGATTCAAGCATCCATCAATTCCGCGTTAGCGCAAATAACAACCAACTCCCAAAAGATCGCAGACATCGAAACCAGGATTGTCACCTGCGAATCCACCATCACATCTGCCGAACACGACATTTCTCGAAATCAAAATGCAACCATCATCTTGCGTGATAAACTGGAAGACCTTGAGAACCGCGAACGCCGTAACAACCTGCGCTTTGTCGGCATACCAGAGACCGTCACGGCAGCAGAGCTTCCCCTCTACTTGGCCAAAGACCTGGCGTCAGCGCTTAAAAAATGGTCTCCCGCAAGTCCCCT